>AWOL01S0040807.1:0-45424 GCA_000715115.1 Nicotiana otophora
GTCACCACGAGTGACGAGAAAGGTGTTGTCCACAGAGTCAAGTCTCCCAAAGTTATCTGATCTTACGCGTAGCTTCCACGATCTCTGATACCAATTTGTAAGAATCGGAAAATCGGGTAGTGCGGAATTTAGCCAAACAATGTTATAATGATAATAACAAATACAATGCAAGTTGATAATAATGGTAATTAAAGCATATAAAGAAGGCACCAATTTAACGTGGTTCGGTCAGTGCGACCTATGTCCACAAGCGGAGATGAGCAATTTCACAATAACAGCAAGAGTATAAAAGAGAGTACAAAATTAGAGTTAATACTCTAATTAATCCCAAATACTCCAAGAGAATAACCTAATAAGATCATTCCAAAGAAAAGATTTACACAAGTGTTTCCCAACACTCAACTCTCTTATAAAACCTCTAATAAAAGAAAGGAAAGGCAAGAAACGTTTGTCTCAAACTTAGGTGTATATGATATGGACATTTGATAACCTATTTATAAGAAAATAAGATGGTCACGTATGAAATATATTTGGCCAACAAGGCCTTTAATGAATGGACATAGAATGTCCAACAAGGTGACCAATGAAAGGCTATACAGAAGCCAACAAGACATATAACATATGGCCAAAAGTAGGCCACGTATATTATAAAGCCCACATATGACTGATCTCAACTTATTTGGAATTAAGATATAGTAGTTGTTATTTTTGTTGTTTGTCGTTGTTCCTACATTAATTTGCTTAATTCATATTTTTGGGGACAAATTTTGTGCACAGGATATGCTTATGGCTTCAATGGACACTTCTGCAACATCAGTAGAATGGATATTGACAGAGCTTCTTAGGCACCCTCATGTGATGAAGAAACTACAAAAAGAGTTAGAAGAAGTTGTTGGCCTGGACAGAATGGTGGAAGAATCAGACTTAGAGAATTTAAAGTACTTAGACATGGTAATAAAAGAAGCTCTGAGGCTGCATTCAGCTGCACCATTACTGATTCATGAGTCCATAGAAGACTGTGTAGTCGATGGCTTCTACGTACAAAAGGGATCGCGAATTATTGTCAACGTATATGCAGCTCAAAGGGATCCTAATGCCTGGCCTGAACCAGACAAGTTTTTCCCAGAAAGATTTGTTGAGAACAACGTAGATCTTCGTGGACACGACTTTCAACTTCTACCATTTGGCTCTGGTAGAAGAAGTTGTCCTGGTATGCAGTTGGGGATCATAATTGTTAGCCTTGTGGTCGCGCAATTGGTGCATTGCTTTGATTGGGAACTTCCAAATGGTATGCAGCCTAGTGAATTGGACATGAGTGAGCAATTTGGGGTAGTAACTTGTAGAGCCAAGCATCTGTTGGCAGTTCCTACATATAAACTCCACTATAACTGATTTAAGTAAGCATTTTCTTGTATATGTACCATGTAATTTTCAATATACTTATACGGATTACTTTGATGCTTATTATATGCAGTCAATTTGGTTGTTGTTTGGGTGTTATTACATGTTAAATAAGACATTCTTTCAAGCAAATGTTAGTGATGTTTTTTATATGAAAATTTACAAGCTAAGTACACTTGAATAATTTAACGTAAGTCCTTACATGTCAATAGGTAAGCAATATAATTGTAAACAATAAATAAACTGTTAGACGTATTTGAAGGTTTTGTGACATTCAAACTTAATGCAAGTAGAAATATCTAATTTGACAATAACTTGTAGTTTACAGATTTCAATCACTGTCAGATGGATCTGTCAAACTTAGTGCAAGTAGAAGATCTTCTTTGACAATAACTTGTACTTCTATTAGTTTCAAAAAATCCATCTAAACCTACTAATGATGAGAAGATCACAATTTCAATCCCAGTGAGAACTTGCTGTAAGAGGATGGTCAAAATTGTACATCATTGCTCATTAGTAATTTACTTATGTTTTGATTTAGGATAATTGCACTTTTGATCCCTAAATTATTGGTAAATTCTGATTTGGGTTTTTGTGATAGTAGACTGGCCTCATTTGTTTTTTGTTTTAAGATTAAGACGTCTGAATCTCAATACACATCTTAATATCAAGATGTGTATTAAGATTAAGATGTCTAAATCTAAATACACAACTGAATATTAAGACATATGTTAAGATCTGAATACTAAATAATTAAGATTGTTTGATTTTTAATGTCTGAATATATAATATTTATCTTTATTTGAAAATTAATAAACATAAAATTCAAATAAAATACTAATTAATCTAATTTCTATCAACAAAATATATAGTTTTTTAAAATATGATAGCTGTTGGTGGTGATGGCTAACGGGTGAATGCCGACTAGAAGCGGTGGTTGGCGGTAGTTTTGGCTGATAGTGGTGGTTCAGGGTAGTAGCTAGTGGTGATTGGTAATGGTGGCGATGATGATTGAGGATGGTGGTGGTGGGTGGTGATAGTTAATAATGGTGGGTGGTGGTGGTAGTTGTGATTGAGGAAGGTGGTGATGGGTGGTGGTCGATTATAATGATGGGCAGTGCAGGCTATGGTTATTGATGGTAATGGGGTAGTTAGTTGTGGCAGTTGAGGTGAATGAGTGTTGATTGTGGTTGAGAATGATGGTGGCGGTAGTGGTGAAGATGGTGGATGGTGATAGTCGATAATGGTGGCGGCTATGATTGATGATGTTGGTGGTATGGTGGCGGCGGCAACGACATGGTGGTAGTTGATAGTGATAGGCAGTGACGGCAGTTAATAATGAATATGGATGATAGCATCTTAATGAAATTAAGTCTCTGTTATAGATTTTAATCATACAGTCCTATTCAGACCCATTAAGTGATTGTGAAATAAAAAAACAAACATACTTAATGATTAAGGTCTGAAATATTAAGATTCATACTTTAAAAACAAACACACTTAACGTCTGAGCTATGAATGATTAAGATTCAGACCTCTATTAAGTGCAAACAAATGAGGCCACAAGGTGGGTTGCTCTGATGGTAAGCACCCTCCACTTCCAACCAAGAGGTTGTGAGTTCGAGTCACCCCAAGAGCAAGGTGGGGGGAGTTCTTGGAGGGAAGGATGTCGAGGGTCATTTGGAAACAGCCTCTCTACCCCAGGGTAGGGGTAAGGTCTGCGTACACACTACCCTCCCCAGACCCCACTAGTGGGATTATACTGGGTTGTTGTTGTTGTTGTTGTTGTAAATGAGGCCTTAAGCATGTTTATTGAAGGGGAGCCTTGGCGTAACTGGTAAAGTTGTTGTCATGTGACTAGGATGTCACGGGTTCAAGCCGTGGAAACAACCTCTTACAGAAATACAGGGTAAGACTGCGTACAATAAACCCTTGTGGTCTGGCCCCTCTCCGGACCCTGCGCATAGCGGGAACTTAGTGCACATGGCTGCCCTTAGACCTAAGCATGTTTATCCTTGAATTGTCTAAAATATATGTTTTTTTAGGAAGTATGTTATATTAAGAACGGAAAACGGTCATATATGCCAGTGAACTATGCGAATTAGGACAGATATGCCCGTCTTAATAGTTTGGCACATATATGCTCCATCCGTCCAATACTTGCTCATTCATGCCCTTAGTTTAACGGAACCACTATTTTGTCTTTCTTAAAACATTAATAACCGGACCCAACCAAAATCTACTGACCCGATTTGTTAGGACCCGACTCACTCTTATTTCAAAGATATTTTTTAATATATTATTTTTGTTTGATCGAGAAATTATGTGATAATCATATTTATTTATTTTAGTAATTTAATAATCGATTTTTTTTGTTATACATCATTTCGGGAAGTAATCCTACTAAAAGTAGCAATTGATATTTATTTATTATTTTAATAATATAATATTCGAAATAGTTTGTGCTTTCTTCAATCATTTTAACATCTATTTTTATTTTTCTCACAATCTGTTTGTATTTTTGACCAATACAAATATAAATAACTCCATGTTCACTATAATTTAACCTGATGGATCCGTTTTTTTGTTTAGATAAGTGATCATTATATGATTGATTATAAGTTTATTGGATTATTTTCTGCATTACAAATTTGTTATGAAATAAGTAATAAATTGTTAAAACAATGGTTCTTCTTTTCTATTTTTATTAATTAATTATTTCATAATAAATATTATTTCATTACAAGCACCACTGTTAAAACAGTGCTGCTCCTTTTCCATTTTTATTAATTAATTATTTCATAACAAATATTATTTATAACAAGCACCACTGAGAAAAATAAAAATAGATGGTAAAATGATTGAAGAAAGTACAAACTAATTTGAATATTATATCATTAAAATAATAAATAAATATCAATTACTACTTTTAGTAGGATTACTTCCCGAAATGATGTATAACAAAAAAAAATCGATTATCAAATTACTCAAATAAATAAATATGATTATCACACAATTTCTCAATCAAATAAAAATAATATATCAAAAAATATTTTTGAAATAAGGGTGGGTCGGGTCCTAACGGATCGGGTCCTAACGGATCGGGTCCTAACGGATCGGGTCAACAGATTTTGGTTGAGTTCGGTTATTAATTTTTTAAGAAAGACAAAATAATTGTTCCGTTAAACTAAGGGCATGAATGAACAAGTATTTGACGAATTAGGCATATCTGTGCCAAACTATTAACGACGGACATATCCGTCCTAATTCGCATAGTTCACTGGCATATATGACCCTTTTCCGTATTAAGAATATTTTAGAACCAAATACCATCAAATATGGAGTAACAATACAAATTTAACATAACACTATGTAGTTAATTGTTTGACCGTTAATAACACTAGTAGAACGATCAAAAGTGCAGAATTCAATAAATGAAGATTAAATGTGCTTAACCAAATTTCAAAGAGAGTCCTATTATACTGAGATGGTTTGGTTGAGCATATTTGAAAGCGAGAGCCTGAGGTTTTAATTATTCATTACTTCGCCACTGTGGACAACCTATATATAACTATAGTTGTAGCAACATCTTTTCAAATATCCTTCTCCATGTTCTAATACACTTCACTCCCCTTTGTTTTGTATTATAAGAACTTTGGAAATCAACCAACGATTTTTTTAAATTTTTTTTGGATAAACATCAACTTTCTAAAAGAATAACAAGGATAAATGGAACCTGTGAAGTGGTTGTGTTAATAAAAAGTTGAAAACAAAAGAAGCTCAACTTATTGAGATTTCTTCATTCAAGACTTCAAATTAAAGCAGAAAATGGCAGAAATAGGGCACCATAGGGGTGTCTTTAATTTTTGATTTTTGGGACATGTCGTCTACCAATGAGCAAATCTTCAACATCAAAAGTCAAATATTTTACCCCGTGAACAAAACTTATTAAGCTTGAAGTTTTGCCCATTGATCGGATGACCTGCCTCAAAGGCCAAAAGTTCAACATCGCTCCTTTCAAGGTCTTGTGAACCTAACATAAATCTTAAATTTAAATTAAAGACCAAAACGAATCATTTGCACCGTATGACCATTTTTGAGGCCATACTTTAAGTTCTATTTCCGTCAATTCAGTCAGGGGCGGTTCAATAAGTTTGGTGGCCTAAAGCTAAACTTGAATGAGAGGCCTTAATTTTTTTTAAAATTAATATCTAATTTTATTTAAAGTCTATTTTTAAATTTTGATATGTAGTTGTAAACAATTTTCTAAAATCTACACATTTTCTATTGAGGAAAAATAAAAAAAGAAAACAGTAATGTTCATGTCAAACCTATTCCCCAATTTATTCACACCTAAAATATTTAGGGGACGATTCACGTTACCAATTTTTTGGTGAAACAGTAAATCAATCATGATTTAAAATGTTATCATTTTTTAATTTATAAAAAACCTTTTTACATAATTTCATACAAATTTAACTAAGTACTCTATTGTAGGTAAAATTTGCCCCCCNATTTATTATTTTAATAATATAATATTCGAAATAGTTTGTGCTTTCTTCAATCATTTTAACATCTATTTTTATTTTTCTCACAATCTGTTTGTATTTTTGACCAATACAAATATAAATAACTCCATGTTCACTATAATTTAACCTGATGGATCCGTTTTTTTGTTTAGATAAGTGATCATTATATGATTGATTATAAGTTTATTGGATTATTTTCTGCATTACAAATTTGTTATGAAATAAGTAATAAATTGTTAAAACAATGGTTCTTCTTTTCTATTTTTATTAATTAATTATTTCATAATAAATATTATTTCATTACAAGCACCACTGTTAAAACAGTGCTGCTCCTTTTCCATTTTTATTAATTAATTATTTCATAACAAATATTATTTATAACAAGCACCACTGAGAAAAATAAAAATAGATGGTAAAATGATTGAAGAAAGTACAAACTAATTTGAATATTATATCATTAAAATAATAAATAAATATCAATTACTACTTTTAGTAGGATTACTTCCCGAAATGATGTATAACAAAAAAAAATCGATTATCAAATTACTCAAATAAATAAATATGATTATCACACAATTTCTCAATCAAATAAAAATAATATATCAAAAAATATTTTTGAAATAAGGGTGGGTCGGGTCCTAACGGATCGGGTCCTAACGGATCGGGTCAACAGATTTTGGTTGAGTTCGGTTATTAATTTTTTAAGAAAGACAAAATAATTGTTCCGTTAAACTAAGGGCATGAATGAACAAGTATTTGACGAATTAGGCATATCTGTGCCAAACTATTAACGACGGACATATCCGTCCTAATTCGCATAGTTCACTGGCATATATGACCCTTTTCCGTATTAAGAATATTTTAGAACCAAATACCATCAAATATGGAGTAACAATACAAATTTAACATAACACTATGTAGTTAATTGTTTGACCGTTAATAACACTAGTAGAACGATCAAAAGTGCAGAATTCAATAAATGAAGATTAAATGTGCTTAACCAAATTTCAAAGAGAGTCCTATTATACTGAGATGGTTTGGTTGAGCATATTTGAAAGCGAGAGCCTGAGGTTTTAATTATTCATTACTTCGCCACTGTGGACAACCTATATATAACTATAGTTGTAGCAACATCTTTTCAAATATCCTTCTCCATGTTCTAATACACTTCACTCCCCTTTGTTTTGTATTATAAGAACTTTGGAAATCAACCAACGATTTTTTTAAATTTTTTTTGGATAAACATCAACTTTCTAAAAGAATAACAAGGATAAATGGAACCTGTGAAGTGGTTGTGTTAATAAAAAGTTGAAAACAAAAGAAGCTCAACTTATTGAGATTTCTTCATTCAAGACTTCAAATTAAAGCAGAAAATGGCAGAAATAGGGCACCATAGGGGTGTCTTTAATTTTTGATTTTTGGGACATGTCGTCTACCAATGAGCAAATCTTCAACATCAAAAGTCAAATATTTTACCCCGTGAACAAAACTTATTAAGCTTGAAGTTTTGCCCATTGATCGGATGACCTGCCTCAAAGGCCAAAAGTTCAACATCGCTCCTTTCAAGGTCTTGTGAACCTAACATAAATCTTAAATTTAAATTAAAGACCAAAACGAATCATTTGCACCGTATGACCATTTTTGAGGCCATACTTTAAGTTCTATTTCCGTCAATTCAGTCAGGGGCGGTTCAATAAGTTTGGTGGCCTAAAGCTAAACTTGAATGAGAGGCCTTAATTTTTTTTAAAATTAATATCTAATTTTATTTAAAGTCTATTTTTAAATTTTGATATGTAGTTGTAAACAATTTTCTAAAATCTACACATTTTCTATTGAGGAAAAATAAAAAAAGAAAACAGTAATGTTCATGTCAAACCTATTCCCCAATTTATTCACACCTAAAATATTTAGGGGACGATTCACGTTACCAATTTTTTGGTGAAACAGTAAATCAATCATGATTTAAAATGTTATCATTTTTTAATTTATAAAAAACCTTTTTACATAATTTCATACAAATTTAACTAAGTACTCTATTGTAGGTAAAA
This sequence comes from Nicotiana otophora, assembly GCA_000715115.1. Lineage (NCBI taxonomy): Eukaryota > Viridiplantae > Streptophyta > Magnoliopsida > Solanales > Solanaceae > Nicotiana > Nicotiana otophora. The sequence continues at coordinate 7,979 of AWOL01S0040807.1, forward strand.
TTTGCCCCCCCCCCCCCCCCCCCTCCCCAAAAAGGGTGAGACCTAAAGCAAATGCTTTTAAGTGCTTCACCCATCAGCCAGCCCTGAATTCAGTGGGCTAAATTTCGTCTTTGCAACTAATTAGATAATTTTTGAGAAAACTATCCGCTATAGCCCCTTAAAATTTTAATAGCCCATATTTTTTTCACTGACACGAAATGTCCCTTCAGTCCAAACATATTACATCTAGTAACCCAAAATGTCTATTTTGTATATTTTTTGTATAGTGACAGTCTATTTGTATATTTTTTGTATAGTGATAGTCTACTCTGTATATTTTTTGTATAGTAACAGTCTATTTAGTATATATTTTGTATATGACAGTTTATTTTGTATATATTTTGTATAGTGACAGTCTATTGTATATAAATTGTATAGTGGCACTCTATTTAGTATATTTTTGTATAGTGACAGTCTGTTTTGTATAGTGATAGTCTATTGTATATAAATTATATAGTGACAGTCTATTTTAGTATATTTTTTGTATAGTAACAGTCTATTTAGTATAACATTGCATAAATTTGTATATAGATTATATCGTGTATTTTGCAATGTATCCATAATATATCATTAATGTATCCCAAGCGCTTTTATGTATCAAAAGTGTATAGACTATTCTACGATGTATAAATTTTATATGTATAAAGTGTATCGTGCATTTTACTACGTTTGGGTGATATGGCTGCTCCTCTTTGTGTTTGGCTTCTAAGTTTCTGATAATTCTTCCCTTGTCCTGTGATCATAAAAGCTGCAAAATCAGCTAGAAGTTGTGCATTAGGCTGCTTGGCCTCTCCAACTGCCATGAATGATACTGATTCAGAATTAAAATGTGCATTTGTATAAACTTCTCTTTGATTTTCATCTGGTAAGAGAAGTGAATAAGCAACATCTATGCTAGGCAAATGGTTCATCGTGAGGATATTTCCTCTTGCTTGTGCATAGATATCATTTAATCCCATTAGGAATTGGATCAATCTCTAATCCTCAAGAGACTTAATCAACTTTTTCTTTCCTTCACAAACACAAACACATGAACAATATATGATAACATTTAAAGCATCTAATTCATCCCACAGTCGTTTGAGCTTAGTGAAGTATGCTGCAATGTCTCTGTTTCCCTGTACTAAACCTGATAACTCCTTCTGTAGATGATAAAGCTTGGCTCCATTTGATCTCCCAAATCTCTGCTCCAAGCTGTCCCAAATTTCTTTTTGCAGTTTTGGAATATATCACACTGTTTGCAATATCCTTTGAGAGAGCATTTAGGATCCAAGAGATGACCATATTATTCACACAACTCTATTGTTCATGGCCTGTAGATTTCAGATCTGGAGATTGATATGCTCCATTGATGAAACCAAGTTTCTTCTTGGCTGACAAAGACTAGAGAATAGATCTCCTCCACCCTAGGTATCCTTTTCCATCAAACATAGTGTTGACTAGAGTCATTCTAGGTGAATCAGAGTTGTTGAGATGATAAGGGTGATTGGCATCATAGCTGTCTGGTTTTGCAGCATTGCTCGTATCACCAGTAGACGTGATGGTTGTTTCAGGCATTTTAGGTTACTGATTATGATGTTGAATCTGATGTAAATTGATTTGATGGTTGGACTGTTGGATCGGGATTATTACTCTGATACCATGTACGAAAGTTTAGGAGAAAATCTTATTGAAAAACGAATCTCCCGTGTGTACATTGCTTGCTTTGTACATGTATATATTATACACTTGACATATATATTTATTTCTCTCACACTAACCCACTAATTTATGTCTCATTATATTATAATCTTCTTACTAACCCCATTAATTTATGTCCCCTAACCCATTAATTATGTCCCCCTATATTCTAAATACATAATATCACGACATTCTTCATCATTCTTCTTCTTCACCCTTCTTCTCTATCTCTATGCTTCCTTTCAACAATTCCATTATGTTGAGGGGTTGCTACACAACACAGTTGGTATAGAATTTCTTCTGAAGCTAGGAAAGCTGCCTTTTGTGTACCTTTTCCCAATTCTAATGCATTGTCAGATCTTATCATTCTGACTTTCACATTGAATTGCCTTTCAACCATAGACAGAAAGGATTTAAGCATAGGAAAAGCATTGTTTTGTACACTTAATAAAAAAAAAAATCTGAATCCATTGTAAGTATTTGACTTATAAGGTCCCCATGTGTCTACATGTATAAGTTCAAATATATGCTTGGATTTTATGCTACTGACAGGAAAAGGATTCCTGATTTGCTTAGCCTTTTGACAAACATCACAGATAAACTTAGAATTTGACTTACAATGAAGGAAATCTAAATATTTCATTGCTGAAAATGAAAGGTGTCCCAATCTTACATGCCAAAGTTTAACATTAGGAGTACCATTAACTTGAGCTGGACTAGAAAAAGAAACATACTTTGAAACGGAATTTCTTTATTTTGGAATTGAAGGTACATTACTACTGAGTAACCCCTTAGACTTAAGGCTACTTGGTTCCAATAAGTAGAGTCCCTCTCTAACTTTACCAAAAACTTGTGGACTCTTCATTAAAAGGCCCTACAACACACACCCAATATATGTAAATAGGACATCATACTTGAACTGAACACGAAACCTATTAACTGATAATAAGTTATATTTGAAATCTGGAACATGTAACACATTGTTCAGGATATGACCTGGCAGAATAGAAATACTCCCTATATGAGTAACAATCACCTTGAAAGAGTTAGGTAAGCTGATATTCAAAGGTACAGGAAGTGGAGTTAGAAACAGGAAAGAATTAGGTTCAAAATACATATACTCTGAGGCACCTGAATCAATGATCCATGTGTCTGATTTTAGACTAGTAAACACTAAAACTGAGTATTTTAGAATAGTACCAGCAATTGCATTAGCATTGATTCATGTATTTCCTGCCTCTGCTAACTTTGCCTGCTTATACGTGTGCATCATTTCTGCAATTTGTTCCTTGTTGAGTTATTGTCCAAAATTACTGTTGTTGAGCTCAATGCTTTGTCCTGCTGAATTCTCACGTTCCTCATGTGTTAGGACTGCATTTTCTTTAATTTGAGTCTGATGACCTTTGTGGTTGGTGAACTCAAAATCTTATAGAAATCCAATAATTCTATAACAATCCTCTTGTGTATGTCCTATTTTTCCACAATAAGTACAAGACACATTTGGATTATACTTCTTTTTCCCTTTAAATCTTTGCTGAAGTTTAACAAACTTTTGCCCTGAGTTATTATATTTGGGTGATATGGCTGCTTCTCTTTGTGTTTGGCTTCTAAGTTTCTGATAATTCTTCCCTTGTCCTGTGATCATAAAAGCTGCAAAATCAGCTAGAAGTTGTGCATTAGGCTGCTTGTCCTCTCCAACTGCCATGGATGATACTGATTCAGAATTAAAATGTGCATTTGCATAAACTTCTCTTTGATTTTCATCTTGCAAGAGAAGTGAATAAGCCACATCTATGCTAGGCAAATGGTTCATCGTGAGGATATTTCCTCTTGCTTGTCCATAGATGTCATTTAATCCCATTAGGAATTGGATCAATCTCTGATCCTCAAGAGACTTAGTCAATTTTTCCTTTCCTTCACAAACATAAACACATGAACAACATATGATAACATTTAAAGCATCTAATTCATCCGACAATCGTTTGAGCTTAGTGAGGTATGCTGCAATGTCACTGTTTCCCTGTACTAAACCTGATAACTCCTTCTGAAGATGATAAAGCTTAGCTCCATTTGATCTCCCAAATCTCTGCTCCAAGCTGTCGCAAAGTTCTTTTGCAGTTTTGGAGTATATCACACTGTTTGCAATATCCTTTGAGAGAGCATTTAGGATCCAAGAGATGACCATGTCTTTCACACAACTCCATTGTTCATGGTGTGGAGATTTCAGATCTGGAGATTGACATGCTCCATTGATAAAACCAAGTTTCTTCTTGGCTGATAAAGACTGGAGAATAGATCTCCTCCACCCTAGGTATCCTTTTCCATCAAACATAGTGTTGACTAGAGTCATTCCAGGTGAATCGGAGTTGTTGAGATGATAAGGGTGATTGACATCATAGCTGTCTGGTTTTGTAGCATTGCTCGTATCACCAGTAGACGTGATGGTTGTTTCAGGCATTTTAGGTTACTGATTATGATGTTGAATCTGATGTAAATTGATTTGATGGTTGGACTGTTGGATCAGGCTTATTACTCTGATACCATGTACGAAATTGAAGGAGAAAATCTGATTGAAAAACAAATCTCCCGTGTGTACATTGCTTGCTTTGTACATGTATATATTATACACTTGACATATATATTTATTTCTCCCACACTAACCAACTAACTTATGTCTCCTTATATTATAATCTTCTTACTAAACCTATTAATTTATGTCCCCTAATCCATTAATTATGTCCCCCTATATTCTAAACACATAATATGCATGACATTCTTCACTCTTCTTCTTCTCTATCTCTAAGTAAATCTCCACGGATTGTTAGAATTAGAATATGATTTCTTCTTCCCAACATTGTTAACTCTGTAAAAATAGTATATATCATTTTGCTGTCTAACCTTGAACCAACCATGACTTGGAGTTATTGAGAAAGGGAAATAAGCAGAGTAATTAAATTTCATTTGCGTCTAACTCCTCTGTGTCACTGCAAAATGTTCTATGTCTACAGTCTAATCCCCACTGACCACATTTCTGAACAACTAAAGCACCAAAGCCCAACTCAGTGAAAAGAAGATTTAACCTAGTGGTCCACCAAACCGTTAACACTAAATATTGTTGGCGAACGTATAATAGTATATGTATATTTCATGTATAATATGTATATAATCGTGTATAATCAATATATATACCGACTAACATAAGTAAATAATGAATTTAGCCGACTATTTATGTAAAATTCACAAAAGTACTTGTAGTAGTATGCTTTAATTCAACTTCCAATTTCTTCTTTTTTCAACATTGCATTTTCAGTCTATGTTTCAGTTTTTCCCGTATACAAGAACTGTTAGTTTTTGTTAATGGAGAGAAACTGAGAGGGGCAAGTACTCTATAACGAAAATCCGACGCACCTGTTTTGCACTTTTCCATAATCAAGAACTGTTAGTAATTTAATTAATTTAAGAGGAAATTTTCAAAAAAGATATCTCTAAAATTAATCCAATTGACAAAACAAAAAGTATATTAGTTAAGGGCAAGATAGTCAAATTAATAACTTTTACACTAATGAAAAATAGGTAAAAAGAATTATTATCAAAAAAATAAAAATAATGGAGGAAAACGTAATATCGTAAACTATGATAGAGGACAATGTAATAAAGCGAAACTATCTCAGAGGCGGATGTAGCTATGCTGTACCGGGTTTATCTGAACCCAGTACTTTCGCTTCGAGGTATAAATTTATATATAAAAATTCACTAAAATTATACTCCTAATAAAATCTAAATATAAACCCATGACTTTAAACATATAATATGTTCAATGCTAAGAATTATAAATATTGAACTAATAAAACTTAAATTCTAAATCTAACAAATTACCCCATAGTTTATTATGCTATCAGAATATATCAAAATAAGCAGAGGAATTAATGTATTCTAATATCACTTGTGACAATCAATAAATTTTCACATGTTTGGAAAAAAAGACATAATATTATATGAAGGAGGAGATATCGTATCTCATTTAAGTTGAGCAAGCCTTTTTCTGAGATTTCATACCCCGAGAGTTTATGTTCATATCATATTATGCTTGCTTTTGGCACTCCCGAAATGCATAACAGTAGATATTACTGTTTGACCAAAAAATTAATTTTGAAATTAAATAATTAAATTTGTATTTTTCAAGGGCCATTAGCAATTTATTTGATGCAGTTGCAAATAATGAGAAAAAAATAAACAATAAATTGCGAAACAGATTAAAAAAAAAAAATGCGACGGAGAAAATTCTTCTTTATTTTCAATCCCGAGCGATCTCTGCTCACAAGTATGACTAGATTATAAAGCTTAATAAGAAAAAGGCTAGCAGAATGATATTTTTGATATAGAGAAAGTTTTTCTGTGTATATATATTTGATGACCCTCCTTTTGAGAACACATAATAATAAAAAAAGATCCTCCTTTTGAGAATTGGAACAATTTTTATAGCGGTGAGAAGAGAACTATCCTTCCGAGTTTTGAGCCAGCACGCTAGTGAATTAGGTAGTGAGTAGCGGAATCCTCGATAATGGCTTCCGTTTTGACGTAATGTAGGTATCCATAATCTAGGGATAAGGTTGACTGAGTCTTCGAACTTATTCGACCACCTCTAGAATTCTTGACCCTTCGATGACCATATCTCAGAATCTTCCGAATTCGGCAACAGGTCGTGTCACTTGATTTCGAGGTCTATATTGCCACATGAGACTTTTCGGTCAAGCCGCGTGGAGAGGGTAATTTGCCCATACAATTACTGTTATACATTGATTAGAAACGAAACATTTACCTAGCTAAAAGTTATTGCGATGAATTTTTCCAGAAAAATGGTGTATCCAGATTGGCCAAGTGAAGTTTTGTCTTCTCCTCATTTGATGTGTGACACATCTAGTACTTTAATTATATTAAAACAAGGACAAGAACAAGATTGAGCTAGACATGTTTTATGACTTTAAAATTAAATATTTGAACATAAATAAATATTTCAATAGGCAAAAGGGAATGCATCCGATTTTGATGTTGGAGCAGGTAGCATTTGACTTTATTTAGAGTAATAATTAAGAATGCATTTTAATAACCATTGGGTAAATGAAACGTTGCTTGAAGAACGTCAAGAATTTACTAATGACACATTGTAAATTTCTAGAAACAAGCATTACTTCAAACTTATGCAAATAGATAATCTATTTTAGTTTGATTATCTATTATGTTTTCTAATCATACTGAAGATGAAACAATTTCAATTCAAAGGGATGACTTATCTACCACAGACTTGTCAATTTTCTAGATATTTAGGCGTAAAACAATTTCGTAGACTTCTTATGATTCTGGGTTGATTTGGTCGAAATCAGTTTTGAAATATGATCTAGAAATCTTTTACACTGTTTTGGTGTCATTTGGAGTTCATTTTGCCGTTTTCCTTGAGAATGTCTGATTTTACTTAGTAAACATTTAATCCTTCAATATTTGGTCCAAAGAAAACTATTGAAACGTAGCAATTCTTGCATGGGAGAGGCCAGGTTTAATTAATATTAAGTTCCACTTTTTTATAACCATATGCCATTTGGAATACATGGGCCTCACTAATCCATATTCACCTCACATAAGGACTAGTAAAGAGGAAATCGCTCCCTACAAGGGAGTTTTCTATTCCTCGGCTTTAATCCGAATTCTCTGATTAAGAATAAAAAAATCTCACCCATCCCACCAAACTTCTTGATGTAACGCACCGTTGAATGTCACAAAGTAACTTTGAATAGGTTGTTGATCATATTTCAAAGAGAAATATAAAGAAGTATAAACTACGTTGCTCTTTGGTAGCCTAATTATTTTCTTTGCTACTTACTCATTTGTGAAATATATTCATCTTCTAGACTTGTTATAACTCAACTTAAACATGCTTGTAAACAAATAATACGAGCATTAAACTCATGCTCATAACTCCTCTTAGATTTCTCAAACATGGTACATATTTATAAAATATATAGCAAGCATACATTCATTCTCATGCACTTGTCTCTTACATGCATATCTTGTATGAAATAAGAATATACATTAATCAAGTATTTTAACTTTAATTAGCAGTTAATAATAAAAAATAATAATAGGTATCACTTAACTATGATTAAATAATTATAAATATATGTATGAAAAGTACATTTCTTGCATTCATTAATTTGACGTAAAAATCAAGTACGAATGCGCTACGTAACTTTGTGCACGAACCAAAGCGACTCCTAAAGGGATTATCCGTAAGTACTTTTAGATTTAGGGGTCATTGGGTTAGTGAGATAAAGAATAACAATCACGGAACAAAATATGGGAATATTATTTGATTGAGTTTCTGATTTTGCAACTAGTAAATAGTAATCCAGAGATTAGCTATACTATACCATAATGTGGTACTATTTTTACATCTTCTTCAATATGGGAAAATAATTTAAGAGTTACTTGTCTCGGGATAAGATACTAAAATGATCAAGCTTCTTCAAGATTTATTTGAAATAAAAATTTATCTAACTTATCTAGTGTAAAACCAAAATATGTTACAAATTATACTTCGTATATCCCATTTTTAACCCAATAAACTGAATATCTATCACTAAACATACATTCATTAAATAATCTTGTCATTTTCTAATTCCTGTATTATAAATCCCGTCATCATAATCACGGCATAACTTGTTAATAACCAACCAAACGACCCATTAGTTATATATTCTCAACTAGAATTCCCAAAATCCAGCTGTCTATCTCAAACTTAAAAACCATAACTCATTTTCAATTCAGGAATTTCATTAACTGATAAGGGTTACCATATCTAGATTCAAAATTGTAGTCCTTTACAGCTGAGTCTTCTCATTGTTAAAGTCACATATTAGGCACAAAAATTTCCTTCGCCTTTGCAGTAAACAAAAAAACAGTAAATCATAGCAGTAATTAGTTGACTTAAAAATTTTCACATCCTTAGGGCCATTAATTCAAGCACCAGTTCTGGAGTTTTCAAGTCAGTATTTCCGATATTTAGTCAACAAAATATTTATGGCCATTCATCCAATTAACGAGCCCGAAACCAAAATGTGGTTCTTTTGAACTCAAAGAACCAAAATATGTGGGAAAAAAACTTGGGGACCATAATATGTATAGCGCGGTATTTCACAGCTCTATACCTTAACAGAAAATGTGCCATTAAGGTATAGCGAGGTGAAATACCGTGCTATATTTGAACTTTAAGTCGGCGAGAAGGTATAGCACTCGTATATACCGCGCTATAGTATAGCGCGGTATATATGCACGCTATACCTAGATAAAAAAGCGTGCAAGTCTCCTTCCTCACAGACGCGAACCAGAACACCCCCTCGTTTCCAGTGGTTCCCCCCACCATTGTTAACCAAACAAAACTCAGTTGGAGCATACCGGTCCCACAAAAATTGTAGATTCTCGGTCCCACATCGTATCTAAGGCGTTATCTCGTAGTGGGTCGCTCGTTTCGGCTCCAAATCACCAAATTTTTAACTTTCCAAAAAATTAAAATCGAGGTATTCCGACTTAAGTTTTTGTTAAAACTAATGTATAAAAATTGCCTATTAGTTCTTTTTACTGTATCTATGTTATTTCGTAATTGTTTTGCGATTTAATTAATTTGTTATTTTTTATCCAGATTATGTTATTAGTGTGATAAAAAAAACTAGTAAAATAGAGAAATTGTTATTAGTTGTTAAAAAAAATGTTAATTAGTTAATTTTTACTTTGTTATACGTTTTTTCGTGATTGTTTTGTGATTAAATTAATTTGTTATTTTTATGCGGTTTAGATTAGTTATTTGCTTAAAGATTAGTAAAATAGACAAATTATTATTTTACGAATAATTAATCTTATTTAGATGTTATTGTTGTACATATATGAATATGTGACTTTAGTTCCCTATAGTAGTATGTTGTGCCCGTAATTTTAATGTAGTGCCTTTTAGCGTAGTAAAATGTAGTGCCCTTTAGCGTAGTATCTTTGTAGTTATTGAAACTAATCATTTAATTATCTGTTAAACCCAAAAATATCTGAAAAAAGTTGACAGTTCAAACACAAACTCTCTCGAATTCTAGTCAACAAACGTAAGAAAATTACATTAGAAAACAACAATATTTATCAAACTAAGTATTGTTATATGAATATTTAATAATTAAATCTTGTATAGTTATGAAAATTATTTATTTAATTTGATTATAGTAAAAAATAGGTGAGTAACAAATAAACATATAAAATAATAAACTAACATATAAAATAATAAAATAACATATATTAAAGATGTTAAGCAATGAAAAAGTAAAATACTTTAATTAATATTGTTCAATTTGCAGTAGTCGTCATGGAGGTTCCGCCTGTGCATCCCGGACTTGCATTGCTAGAGCTACTGTTGCTACAGGCCGAGCATAGGTCTTCGTACACATGAGAGGGGCAGTGTTTGGTCCAGACATTCTGCGCTCGATGGGTAGACGATATGTGGGACTTTCTTAGGGCTCACCCACTCTATCCCCGTATAGTTAGACGCCTTCGGGATACGAGTTTCTACAGGATTATTGAGATCGGCCGGTTGGAGTTGGATTGGTCGTTGATCATGGCTTTGATAGAGCGGTGGCGACCGGAGACGCACACGTTTCATTTACCCATTGGCGAGACTACTATCACACTTCAGGACGTGGAGGTTATGTATGGGCTGCCGGTTGATGGACATCTTGTAGCTTACCTGTATGCGCTAAGAGATTATACGGGATTGCAGTATCTGGAGATGTTGCAGCGGCTCATCGGGTTCCAGCCAGCGGAGGAGACTGCATTGAGTGGGGCCAGACGTTTGCAGTTGACGCCCGTCCGACTGCATCTGGAGGCGATGGATGCAGATATTACCGATGATACACCGGATCTTCATATCAACCGGTACACGAGATTGTTGCTGTTGCTTATGTTTGGTGGGGTATTGTTCCCGAATACTTCGGTAAACCTAGTCAGCTTGAAATTTCTTCATCATCTTGAGCGGATAGATGATTTACCTGGTTACAGCTGGGGTGCAACTATTCTAGATTACTTCTATAGGCAGATATGCAGGGCGAGCATGGGCAACCCAGCGAGACGTTTCCAGATTTTTGCCACTGCTGCAGGTGAAAACATAGTCAATTATTTTCATGATTATAAAATACATAGTAAAAATATACGTTAAATTTTATGTCCACATTGTATATTAGTTTTGGGCCTGGGAGCGGTTCCTGCAGTTGCAACCACCTCTACTACCCAACGCTCCGGATGCACCACCTCCACCGTTTCTCCCTTTAGCTACGAGATGGGTTGATAGGTGAGGCTACAGATGTAAGGTCCAGGCTCGACATAATCTCCCTTATTGCAGGGATTTATTGGATTTGCTGGAGGGCGCACAGGTACAAGTATACTTAAGTTTACTTGGCCTGGCTTTATATGTATTGCGTTTACTCACGATTCCTGTTTTTACTTAATAGTTCATATGGAGGCAATACAATGATGAGCTTATAGCTGGTTTGCTCGATTATCGCTCGAGCGACCGACTTAAGTGGAGATCTTCTGTCCCATTGATGTGTCTTGATATTGTCGAGCATCATGCCACCGAGCGAGTCCTTCGCCAGTTTGGTCGACCCCAGCTTGTACCTACTCCGCCCGCTTGGCTTAGGACACATTACCAGCAGGATGATCATTCCAGGGTTGACCAGACATATATGGCCTGACTAGAGGCGCAAATTGATATTTGGTACCGTCGGCATGACCTGATTCTGCCACCCCTTCCACCTGAGCGTACGGATAGTGAGCATTAGTATATGGGCCGGTACCGCAGCGTTACTCGAATTTTTGTCGGGAATCCCGTTCATCGCACTGCTGGTTGGTACATTCCATATGCCGGGAGGCATGAGGCACTGGTATGCTATCTATTATACTTATTTATAACGTTAACCAATCGTTCCGTAATTAATATTTTACATGTTGTGCAGGATATTGGCTTACATTTGTTCTACTAGTTGGGCCTGCAGATACAGCAGCATACTGGCGAGGGAGCATCAGCTTTGCACGAGTATGGCCGCCAGGTTACAGATATGGCTTCCCGGACATTGAGGCTAGACCGAGATGACGAGCACTTAGGACACGAGGCTGATTATTTGCCGCAAGAGCAGTACCATCGTGGGCCAGCAATGGATCTTGAACGTGGTCGATGTGGCGGGCGTGCTCTGAGAGGAAGAGGTATCCCACGAGGTCATGGGGGTCGGCGAGGACGTGGTCCCCAGTAGGGGGACGTTGAACCGCCTATTGAGGATTTTGGAGTTGATCAGCCGGGTGACCACCCTGAGCCAGATGATGCTCCTCATGATATGCCGTTATTCAGCCTTCAGCTGATGCCAAGGACTTCGCAGGTGACCTCGTCAACTCCATTGTTGATTGCGGGCATGGCCATTATGCGACATGAGTAAGATAAGTATTTTCCTGGTCCCCCAGAGCCATCGACGGTTGCTGATGATCGTCCGACACGAGATATGCATAGTGGGCGCCGACTGAGTTATGGGTCATTATCGAGGGATGCCGAGGATCTTTCACAGGTGCATGTTTGTTTGTATTACTATTATTTATATTTGTTTTTATCTCATTGATTAGTCATCAATATCTAAAGCGTTTTTATTTTTTTTAAATACATCATCCTTGCCCGTCACGGAGGCCACTTTGTGTTATATTGACATGCCTAAGGCGAATGATTATATTGAGGAGCCCGCCGAGACCATGGTAAGACCATTAAAGGTTTTTAGCTAACACGTACATTAGTATTATATATTTTATATACTAGAATATCTTATTATTCTGTAGGTCACTGCTGGACCGACGACCCCTTCTACCTCGCCTTCCAGCCTTACCGATGATCATGCTGCAACGCATCCTCCGATAAAGATGCGACGTGATGAGGATGATCCTGATAGTGATGAGGATGATCCTGATAAAGATGCGACGTGATGACTTCAATAACCCGTTGAAACACTCTGACACATTTGTAGTCAGAATTCCCCATCTTCTACCACCATCCGCATGCAAAGTCCACTTGTCAAGCTCATGTAGCATCAACCAAGTATATGCTCCTTGATCTTCCTGCCTGATCAATTCCATTCGCCTTCTGAATTTACACTCTTGGTGATATGTTGCAGCTATCCACATTAAATAATGCAAGTCTTTGTTCGGATGATCCCTCTGGAAGTTGGCCTTCAGGTGCCTCACACAGTAACAATGGTAGGCATACGGTTCCTTCCATGCACGCAAATTCTATACATAACTTAAAATACCGCCATGACGATCAGATAGTAGACAAATACATGAACGTTGTCTGACAACGTACTCCCTCAAGTGGTTCAAAAATAATGTCCATGTCTCTTGGATTTCATTGGCACAAATAGCAAATGCTAGGGGAAATATACTTCCATTAGTATCTAGTGCAACGACGATCAACAACTTAATATCATACTTTCCATAGACATGAGTGCCGTCTATGGATATTACCGGCCGACAATGCACAAAACCATCAATGGCTGGTTTAAATGCCCAAAATACATATTTGAATATGTGTTCTAGTATTCCCGGACTCCGCTCAAGCTTCCATTCAATAACAGTACCGGGGTTAAAGTGTTGCAATACGGCCATGTACCTGGATAGATATGCAAAAGACATATCCCAGTTACCATAAACAATTTCAAACGCACGTTTGCGCCCGAGAAATGACTTTCTTTTGGTAATGGTACACCCATATACCTGGTGGACATATATTATACACTCTTTGATCTTGTACCTTATGGACGCTTCAATGTGTGGTATCAAGACAAGAGAAATCAAGTCAACATTTACGTTAAAATGATTCCCACTGAATGTGTCCATTTCATAAGTGGGTGCCACTGTATTTACCCACAACCCAGATATTTATTTTCAGCTTCCTGGCATGCAGCATCCAATTACAACCCGTAAACCATCTACGACAAATAATCTTGTATACATCCAGAGATGACTCATGAACCACGATCTCACGACAATATTTTATCTTGTACATTCACACCGCCCTGCTTAGGTGCACCTTATCAGCAAAACGCATGCCCTTTGACAACACCATTACTCTAGATTCATCCCACATTATTATCCGAATTTCGTCAAGATCCCTTGTGAGGGAATCCACATCTGGCCTACTTGGCAAATGATCAAGGTAGGGAATCTCTCTTGAATGAAATGACACATGGGACTCGTACACTCTTGGTCTAACGGAAGGTGGAGCATGCTCCCTCATCAAATCAGGTTCAGCATTCTCTTCCTCCTCATTATCACCCTCATCAGGGAAGGGTGTGTCATCTCCAGATTTATCAGCATTGTTGTCATAATCACTATTCTCTTCCTAACTCTGCGCATCTTCCCGATCCCGATTAAATATGTTATCTTCGGGCAATTGAGTAAGGACATGACCTTCAAGTTGCTCGATTTCCCCGCACAACCAATAAAATAATGAGTTTTTCAAATTGATTCAAACTGTACATATAGCTTTATAACTTCACTTACAAATCGTAATGTGTTGATATCCCCCGATGGACATTATCCTGTTGATGATGACTCCCGGATGGACCACCATGATCCAACATACCAAAACTAGGCATATTCCAACTGGGCGTTGGTTCATAACTTGTAAAATTCATATCTGGCCGGTACCCCCTGTGGAATATATGAGTATTAATACAAATTCATTACATAAAAATATAAATCATAACATAAAGGAAAATTGAAATTTACCACTCGACTTGTGGATTATGTAAATCAGGGGAGAAATTATTTCCTCGCTCCTCATTTGCCAGTGGAGATAAGATTAGATCACACAAAACTCTTTAACCCGGAACCTATTTGGCTAAAACAGCTCCAAAATAACCACCCGATGATTGAGGGATATCCCTACTTTACGGAACCTCATTATTGCGAACGTCTTCAACCTTAACTTACATTTCCAACATTTTTATCACAAGATATTCCCGATGTTCATCCGGAGACCTCTAAAATCTCTCAGAGTTTCATCATCTTCGATGTTAAACTCAGCATAATAACAACCCCTTGCGGAGTAACATAATACGTATTTTTTCCGGTTAACTTTAATATTCACCGAATGTTTGCTCATACTCATTTTTTTACATAACATCGATACCAATGTATCGTACTCCATTGTAAGTGGCAACTTAAGATGGCACTGTGGAGAACAACTATAGTGTACTTAGTTATTCTCCACCACAACCTCACCCCAATATAATGAAACCCTAATTCGTCGCTCTTCCAACATTGTGACAAAATGCAAAATAACTTAACGAACAAATATTTCGAAAGACTTGAAGGATTATGAATGGATTTTTACAAAATCATCCTGAAACTCTTCAAATAAGGAAAACATTGTTGTATAGTGCCTTAAATATGTGCGCTATACCCACTTGAATTATTGATCTATCAATTAAGTTTAGAATATTTATTAGTGAGCCCAAATTTTACGTATAGCATGGTATTTCACCGCGTTATACCCTGTTGAATTATTAGTGTGTCAGTTAATATAAGAAGAATTATTAGTGGGCCCAATAATTAACTATAGCACGGTATTTCACCAAGCTATACCTTAACGGACAAACGTGCGGTTAAGGTATATCGCGGTAAAATACCGCGTGTTATTTTATACGTCAATGCCACAAAAGGGAAAGGGGAGGGAGGGGGAGGTTATTTGTGTGATGTCTAATGTTCGCGTGTACTGATTATAGAAGGACCTGGTTCTTCTAAGTATTCCTTAACCTACTGTTGCTGAAATAGTAAATACGAAAAGTAAAGTACACAAGTATTTTTACGTGAAAAATACCCGGATCAAGAGGTGAAAAACAACCACAACCTACTACTCAGTAGGATTTTCCCCAACACTCCACTAAATCAATGAGCCAAAACAGCATTTACAGAACTCTTTGTAAACCTAAGGATTAACTCTAATCCCGTTGTGGCAACCAGCCTCTAACTGTTGCGACAACTTCAAGTTAACTCTAACTTGAATACTTAGAGTACCTATTACAATTGCTTCTAGATAAAGCTGAAAGGTACAATTTGAAAACCACCTACTACAATTGAACTAGAATAAAAGACAAACACTTGTAACTGGTTCTTCTATCTGGTTCATGTAGCTTCAGGTTCACACACTTGAATAACACAAGAATTGCTTGCAAAATGCCTTTCTATTTTGCTCTCAACTCACATTTAACTTCTGCTTTTGTGCGTCACTGTAGAATGAGAACATCCTGCAATATATAGAGTTAGTAGAATGGGAAATAACTAGAGTTCTAATTCTACTCTTCCTTGGTGAAAGAGTTCTAGTTATCCTCAACTTCTAACTCCTCCCTTATCTTGGATAGTGTTCTATTTGAGTAAGGAGTCCTTCTCCTTATCAATTATGCAACCTTTTTGATCAGGAGATATCAGATATAACAAGTTAAGCTTATCTCATTCACGTGCATTCCTCATGCTCGAATCTGCCCGTGTCTGTGTACATAGGAGATGGACCTGGTGCATGCCTGAGCTTCCTTTGTCAATCTTCAAAACAAAACTTCACTTGGGCCAATAAATTCCCCCTTTTTAATGATGATAAACTCTGTGCTTTTCATAAGCTTAGGCCCTGTTTCGACTCAGCTCAACATCAACACAATGTTAGAACATTTTACCCTTTTATCACTTATCATCAAGGACTAGGTTCATTAGGTTATAAACATCACTTTTCAAAGTATAGGCACAACCTTTTTTTCCCTTTTGGCATCATCGAAAAGTTACATAAATATGTAAGATAACCAGATTTTAAAAATTACTCATGGTCACTGGGGCTACTTCAAATGCAATCATGGATTAATTATTATATATCAATCTAAGGATATTAACTATCTAAGAAATATAAACAAACAATTAGAGCAAAAGACAGTGAATTTCAGTGATTGATAAGATCCTACCACAAAGCATAAGAAGAAATAAAAATATTGAAACATGAGCAAAAGAAACAAAAAAATCCCGAACTAGGTCACTGGTTGATCTACACTAGGGTAGGAGGCTTAAGGCTAGGAAGGACTAGGTTCTTGGTTTTTGGCTTGGAGTATTTTTAGCATATCCTAAAGAATGCCATCATTCTTCTCCTTTTCTTTTGCCAGCTCATCTTTGAGAGTCTCTCTCTCAGTCTCCACCTCTGCCAACCTCTTCTTCAGCCTATCAATCTCAGCATCCTTAGCGCCACTTTATTGCACCAAGGCTCGCACTTTGCTATTCACTGGTACCTTTTTGGATGAACTAGGTTCTTTAGGAGCAGTTTGGACTTCATAGTCACAAGCAGTCAGAGTATTTGCCCCAAAATGATCCTTGCTTGTACCAACCTCCCATTTCTTGATGGGTACCTCAAAGTGCGCAAGTACAGCCATGAGAATAAATCCATGGGGTATGGCATGCGTCTTGGTACCATTTAGAACCCTGCCAAGAAGCTGGATTATAAACCGAGGCCAAATGATTTGCCTCCCACTGTCCAAACATTTCATAAGGACCAGGTCCATGAATGTGGCAATGTGCCTCCTTTCCTGCCTAGGCAACACACATTTGTTTACAAATTCGAACATCACTTTGTGGGGTGTCTTCATCTCACTTTTGTAAATAGCCTTGGGCTGAAGTTCCTCTTCATTGTCACCAAATTTCCTAGTAATGGCAAGGGCAGTAGGGAGATTCTCTAGACTTGGTCATTTTAGTTTCTTATAATCATTGTACCCTTCAGTAGGTACACCCAAAATCTCTCCCAACTCTTTCTCATCAAAAGTTACTTTCACCCCCTTTACCACACTGGTGACCCTACTATTTTTATCTCACAATTGGCCATAAACTCCACAATTTCATTTCTTGCCAGCCTGACATCCATTTGAAGGACCATGTCCTTCCAGCCTTGTAACTGTAACTTATCTAAAAGCATCACCATTCCTTCCTCCTCCAAGTCCCTGAGGAGTCTGCCTTTCAAGATAGTCCCCTTTCCAAATTTGACCATCTTGTATTTCTCAGCATCAAAATCATTTTCTTCTTCTTCTCCATTCCATTCTTCTTCCTCTGTAATTTTCACTTTTCTTGATTTCACAGCAGACCTGGTTCTTTTAGCCAAAGTGGATGGTTCAGCGGACCTTGACTTTGAAACAGACGTTTTGGTGGAAGTCTTGGCTTTCTTAGCTTTGGGAGTCAGAACCTCCACTTCTTCTGTCTCATCTTCATCTCGAAGGACCAGGTCTATCTCATCAATTTCAACAGGCTCAACATGCTTACTCACCTTCTTTTTTCCCTTAGCTACAACTTTTCTTTTACTTTATTCTAAGGATTTCTCCAGTTCAACCTCACTCTGCTTCTTCTAACTTCTTGTGGGAGGCAACCTTCCCTTTCTTGTTTGCCCTAGCAGTGCCATGGGTGATAACTCCTGAACTTCTTTTCTTCTTTGGATTGTAACTTGCAGTCACCCTTTTCAGTAGGTCTGTGAGAGTTTCCTGTTCAGATGGAACATGTTCATCTATATTTTTCCCAAGTTGAACCAGCCCCTCAACAGCTTCTCCAGACCCACTTCCCCCTGTTTTTCTCACACTCTCCTCTATTGCAGCAGATTCCTCACCCTAAACAACCATTGCACTTGATTCTTTAGTTAGACTAACAAGATTGGGTGAAGAACTAACCACTCCTTTTCCCTTTCCCCTCACAGTACTCCGAACACCCTCACTCTTTTTTTCTTTTCCTTTTTTATTTTTACCACCAACCCATTCCAGACTCAGTATTTTCAACACTTGCCATGGATCCTACCAGCACAAACCTATTCTCTAAATTCATAGCAATCACAGAAATAATTTCAGGAGTAAATTTAGGGCCAGATGATACCTGTTCAGTCTCAGAAGAAACCATTTCTTCCCCCTCAGTAGTAGACTTAAATGAGTCTTCAGATTTCTGAGATTCCTGGACCTGGCTATCCTTCAATTGTTTATCTAATTTCTTTTATAATGCGCTCAAAGCCACAGTCTTGCGAGCAAGCATCTTAGTTCTTCCTTTCTTAGACAGAGGTGTGGTTGAAGGTGTGATAGATGGTGTGGGTGTGGTTTTCTTGGGTGGGGATGAAGGTTTTTCAGAAGGGTTTGCCATTTCTGAGTTTGAGAGCTTTAGAAAATGAGTTTGTGTGAGAGCAGAAGAGGAGAGAAGATTGAGAGAATTTTGGACGACTTTAAAATTTAGAAGTGAAGAAACAAATGAATCCTAATCAATATAAAGTGGAGGAGTTCAGCAGCTTTTGCAAAAGTCTAATCAAACTGCAAGTCAGTTTGAAAAGACGTTCAAGACTACCCTTAGAATCTAGGCACTTAATGCGGTTAGGACTTTTTTTGAACGGAACTGGTTCATTTTGTAATGGATAAGTCCAAAAAGGATTTGGGATTAGATGGGACACTTCTTTTTATCATGATCCAAATATAATTATTCCAAATTATGCAGAGTGTAGAATACATACCAAGTAATCTTGATGAATCAGGTTCTTCACTGAGAAATCTCTTGTGTAAGTCTGAATTTTCTAAGAAAATAGAGCTAATATCATAAGAGATTAATGAGTCATTTTAGCACATGGCATGTGAGTATACTGATGAAAGTATGAGACTGAGAAAAATCTAATCTAATTATGTACAAAATTTACAGATTTTCTAACCAAATTTTTTTTCCTCTCTTTTTTTCATTATGAATTTGAACTGGTCCTTTTATGTGATCTTAATCATTTCTAATTCTAACATGTTCCTTTCAAAGTGATCTCTACTTAGATCTTTTGTGAAGATGTCAGCTATTTGCTTGTCAGTAGCACAAAACTCCACAGAAATCAGACCATTTTCATAGTTATCCCTTAAAAAGTGATGCCTCACATCTATGTGCTTAGTCCTATTGTGATGAACTGGGTTCTTGATCATACTAATTGCATTAGTGTTATCACAAAATATAGGGATACAACCTACATCAATCCCAAAGTCCATTAATTGTTGTTTGATCCACAACAATTGAGCACAACATAAAGTAGCGGCAATATACTAAGCTTCAGCAGTAGATAAGGCCACATAATTTTGCTTTTTGGTAGACCAAGACACAGGACATGAGCCAAGAAAGTGTACCATACCTAAAGTGCTCTTTCTATCCACAAGAAAACCTGCACAATCAATATCAGGATATCCCACTAGATTGAAATTACTACCTTTTGGATACCATAGAAAAAGGTCAGTGATGCCTTTTAGGTATCTCAAAATCCTCTTGACAGCAGTCAAGTGAGACTCTTTTGGATTCTCCTAAAATCTTACATAAACGCCTACACTAAAAATAATGTCAGGTCTGCTAGTAGTGAGATACAACAATGAGCTAATGATTTTCCTATACAACTTCTGATCAACAAATGAACTAGGTTCATCTATATCTAACTTTGTAGCTGTTGCAATAGGAGTATCAATTTATTTGGAATCTTCTATTTTAAACCTTTTAAGCAACTCTTTTACATACTTCTGCTGATGGATCATAGTTCCATTTGAATTTTGTTTAATTTGTAAGCTTAAAAAAGATTAAGCTCACCCATCATGATCATTGCAAATTCACTTCCCATTAGTTTAGCAAATTCTTTACTTAACTTATCAGTATTTGCTCCAAATATTATATCATCAACATATATCTGAACTACCAAGAGATCTTTACCTTTTTCTTTCAAGAATAACGTATTTTCAATTTTACCTCTCTTGTAGCCATGCTCAAGCAGAAATTTTGACAATCTTTCATACCATGCTCTTGGAGCCTGCTTTAGCCCATAAAGTGCTTTGTCAAGCTTGTACACATGATCATGACATTCCTTGCTTTCAAAACCCAGAGGTTGCTTGACAAATACTTCTTACTTTAGATAGCCATTGAGGATGACACTCTTGACATCCATATAATGGAGAGTGAATTCCATGTAAGCAACAAAGGCTATAAGGAGTCTAATTGCTTCCAATCTTGCAACTGGAGCAAAAGTCTCATCATAGTTTATGCCCTCCTCTTGACTATATCCTTGAATTACCAATCTAGCCTTGTTCCTTGTAACCGTTCCATCTTCATCAAGTTTGTTTCTGAAGACCCATTTAGTGCCAATTACTGATCTGTCCTTGGGTCTTGGTACCAGATGCCAAACTTGACTTCTCTCAAATTAGTTGAGTTCATCTTGCATTGCATTCACCCAGTCTGTATCCTGCAAAGCCTCAGTAACATTTTTAGGTTCAATAAGACATAGAAAAGCATCAAAAGCACAAAGATTCTTCAAAGAAGATCTGGTTTTGATTCCATAGGTTAGATAAGTAATTATGTTCTCAATGGAATGAGAATTTTGGTACTTATAAGGTTTCACAACCAACTGGCTTCCCTTAGATGCTCCTTCAATGTTTTGTTGCTGAGGAACAGGTTCATGGACAGGTTCCCTTAGGGTTTGAGGATCAGTTCTTCTTTGTTCAGTTCCCCCTGTCAGGTTTCCCTGGGTAGAAGGACCTGTTCCATCACCTGTTCCTTCCTTTGGTGCAGCTTCAGTCTGGGTTATGGTTTCGTTTGAGTTTCTAACTAGCCCAAATTGCTTCATCGACATGTTCCTGTCTCTAAAAAAGAATGTTAGTTTCATCAAAAACTACATGTACACTTTCTTCTACACACATAGTTCTCTTGTTATAAATCTTGTAAGCTTTACTATGTGAAGAATATCCCAAGAATACTCCCTCATCACTTCTGGGATCAAACTTATCTAGGGAGTCTTTACCATTATTATGCACAAAGCACTTGCATCCAATGCCCTAAGATGGGATATGTTTGGCTTTCTCCCTTTAAGTAACTCATAGGGAGTCTTCTCTACAAGAGGTCTAGTCATGCACCTATTTATGATGTAACATGCAATATTCACAACTTCTGCCCAGAAACTATGGGGCAATTTACTAGAAGGCATAGTCCTAGCCATATCTTCAAGTGTCCTATTATTTCTTTTAACTACTCCATTTTGTTGTGGAGTCCTAGGAGAAGTAAAGTTATGCTCTATGCCATGTTCATCACATAATTCAGTAAATTTAGCATTCTCAAATTCAGTACCATGATCAGACCTAATTGATGCAAGTTGACTACCTAGTTGTTTCTGAGTTTTTCTACTAAACAAAGTGAACATGTCAAATGCTTCATTTTTAGATGTTAAAAATAATGTCCAAGTAAACCTAGAGTAATCATCAACAAACACCATCACATATCTCTTACCACTTCTACTTAATGTTCTCATTGGTCCACAAAGATCCATATGGACCAATTCCATCATTCTGTTGGTGCTTACCACCTACTTACTTTTAAAAGAGTATCTTGCCTACTTCCCTCTTGCACAAGCTTCACAAACCTTATCTTCCTTGAACTTAATATTAGGCAGTCCTATCACCAAGTCCTTGGAGACAAGTTTGTTGATTTAACTTAGACTGGCATGCCCAAGTCTCTTGTGCCAAAGGATGGGATTATTATCCAACACACTTAAGCAAGTGAGTTCATTTTCTGAAAGTGTAGACAGATCTACAACATATATGTTGTTCACTTGTTTTCCCTGCAAAACTATCTTATCAGTGGTAAGATTAATCACAAAGTATTTAGTAGATGTGAATGCTACCATGTTACCTCTATCACACAATTGTGATACACTTATTAGACTGTACTTTAGTCCATCTATCAAGTAGACGTTCTCAATAGAATGATAATCATTCTTACCTACCTTTCCAATCCCAATGATCTCATCTTTCTTCCTATTTTCGAGGAGACATTACCTCCTTTGAGGTCTTCAAGTGAAAGGAACTGGTTCTTGCTTCCTGTCATATGCTTTGGGCAGCCACTATCCATGTACCATATTTGGCTGCTCCCCTTCACTTGGACCTGCAAAAGGAAATCATGGATTAGTCTTAGGAACCCAAACTAGTTTGGGTTCCTAAGACTAATCCATGATTTCCTTTTGCAGGTCCAAGTGAAGGGGGGCAGCCACTATCCATGTACCATATTTGGCTGCTCCCCTTCACTTGGACCTGCAAAAGGAAATCATGGATTAGTCTTAGGAACCCAAACTAGTTTGGGTCCCTTTCTATAGGCAAACGGATGAATCAAATTCTTTTTAGCCCAACTTGGTAGCCTATTCTTCCCTTGAACAAATTCTTTGTTCTTTTGACTTGCCTTTTCTTTTGCAGTGCATTCACTTTTATACTGACCTGTTTTACCACAGTGTGTGCAAATCTTGTTCTCAGTAAGTGTGGGGACTTGCTTTTAGGGTCCCATTTAGGTGGCAGATTCCCAAAGCCAAGTCCTCTTCTGTTGCTACTATGATGTTCATGTAGCCATGAAAGTGCATCAGAGGAGTTGTTCCATTTACAAGTTCTGTCTAGCTCATGCTTGACTTGCTTAGATCCTCCTTTAAGATTCTTACCTGCTCATCCCTCTTATACAACTCATCTTTCATTTTTCCTACAATTACTTCTAGAGTGAGTTGTGTGTGATCAACTGTCTTCTTACCTGTTCCTAGTTTTAGTTTTAGATTTTCAGATCTAAGTTCTAGGATATTTGAATCAAGTACATGAACCTGGTTCTTTAAAGTAGTATTTTTACTTATATTTTCACTAACCCTAAGTTCCAGGTTCTTGCACTTTACTTTAAAAATCACACATTATGTAGACAACTGTTACTTTTCATTGTTTACATCCTCAGATTCACCAATTAGATCCAGAAGTAACCTAGATAGCCTTTCTTTAGACAAAAATTTAATCTTGTCTTTGAGATGAATTACACTTACCTCAGTTTCCTCATCAGATTCTCCAATGGCCATAAGTGTTTGTTCATCCCCGTCATCATCTGAGCTTTTATCTGAGCTTTCTCCCCAAGCAGCGACCATAGCCTTGGTTGATCCTTAGTTTTTCTTAGGTTAAACCTGTTTCTTCTTCCCGTTACTTCGTTCAGCTCTTTCCTTCTTCCATTCAATTTCCCATTGAGGGAAGTTCTTGATGTGGTGATCAGTCTTCCCATACTTGTAGCATCCTTCATTGGTTTGCTTTTCAGGATCCTTTGGCTTGTTGTAGCTTCCACTTCTTGAAGGACCATTTCCTCTACTTAGGTACTTCTTGAAGTCCTTTGTGATCATAGACATTTCATCATCTTCTAGATCAGAACCTTCAGTGATTATGAGTGCTAGGCTCCTTTCCTTCTTAGGTACATCCATCTTCATGGTTTGCCTCCTAAGTTCATAAGCAGTAAGATTTCTAATTAACTCATCCAATGGGATAGTGGCAATGTTCTTTGATTCCTGAATGACAGTGATTTTGCTCTCCCAAGTAACATGCAGAACCCTTGTCAAAATCTTCTCAACTCTATATTCTTCAAGAATAATCGTTCCAAGAGACTTTAGTTCATTTGTCAATGTAGTGAACCTTATGTATATCTCTTTAATGGTTTCCCCTTCCTTCATGGTAAAGTTCTCATATTGAGAATACAATAGAGTTCCTATGGACCTCTTCACTTGAGGTGTTCCTTCATTGGCCACTTATAGAGTGTCCCAGATTCCTTAGGAGTGGTACAACTTTTGATTCTAATGTACTCATCAGGATTGAGTCCACAAACAAGCCATTTCTTGGCTTTAGCATTCTTCTTCATTTTCCTCAAGTCCTCAGCAATGCAGTCAGCTCTTGTCTTTGGCACCTCTACTCCTTCAGCATTTATCTTCATGGTAGCCAGTGAGCCATCTATGACAATGTCCCAAAGCTCATATCTTCTCCTATGATGTGATATCTCATCTTGTTTTTCCACCAAGAGTAATACCGGCTATTGAAGAGTGGTCGCCTAGCAGTGGATTGCCCTTCCAGTTTTCAGGCGGTGCACTTATCTTGATCTTCTCCTAATGTGTTAGCCTCTTCAAGGATAACCCGCTCTGATACCAATTGTTGTTTTATATGTCAATGCCACACAAGAAGGGGGGAGGTGAGGTGATTTGTGTGGTGTCTAATATTTACGTGTACTGATTATAGAAGGACATGGTTCTTCTAAGTGTTCCTTAACCTACTGTTGCTGAAATAGTAAATGCAGAAAGTAAAGAACATAAGTATTTTTTACGTGAAAAATACCCGGCTCAAAAGGTGAAAAAAAACTACGACCTACTATTAAGTAGGATTTTCTCCAACACTTCACTAAATCAATGAGCCAAAATAGCATTTACGAAACTCTTTGTAAACCTAAGGATTAACTCTAATCCCGTTGTGGCAACCAGCCTCTAACTGTTGCGACAACTTCAAGTTAACTCTAACTTGAATACTTAGAGTACCTATTACAATTGCTCCTAGATAAAGTTGAAAGGTACAATTTGAAAACCAACTACTACAATTGAACTAGAATAAAAACAAATACTTGGAGCTGGTTCTTCTATCTGGTTCATGTAGCTTCAGGTTCGCACACTTAAATACACAAGAATTGCTTGCAAAATGCTTGCTATTTTGCTCTCAACTCACGTTTAACTTCTGCTTTTGTGAGTCACCGCAGAATGAAAACATCCTACAATATATAGAGTTAGTAGAATGGGAAATAACTAGAGTTCTAATGCTACTCTTCCTTGGTGGAAGAGTTCTAGTTATCATTAACTTCTAACTCCACCTTTATCTTGGATAGTGTTCTCTTTGAGTAAGGACTCCTTCTCCTTATCAATTATGCAACCTTTTCGATCTGGAGGTATCAGATATAACAAGTTAAGCTTATCTCCTTTACATGCATTCCTCATGCTCGAATCTGCCCGTATCTGTGTACACAAGAGATGGACCTGGTGCATGCATGAGCTTCTTTTGTCAATCTTCAAAATAAAACTTCACTTGGGCTAACACCGCGCTATACATATTATTGTCTCCAAGTTTTTCCCCCACATATTTTGATTCTTTGAGTCCAAAAGAACCATATTTTGGTTCCGGCCCTCCAATTAACTAGGAACGTGTAGAAAGTCGACAGAGGTTCTTCAAAGACGGTTAACATTACAACAATTTGTAATTTCATCTATTCCAATTTATGTAACGGCCTATTAGTTTTTTCTTTTGTTTCGAGATTTTTAAAAAAATATTTAACACCATTTAAATGATAATATTAATTATTACAAGTTCGGACATTTAACTAATCAAGTGTAATTTTTCCTTCATTAGATATTTTACTATTATTAATTAATATAAATTCTTTTTGGTACATTATATCACGAACTAATCCATCAATCAAGGGGACAAGTTAAATTTACATGGCCATTCAGGTTGAGTCACAAAAATCATGAGATAGAGAGAGTATTCTAATAATTGAAAAACTAGGAACATTTTTTTAGTAGTTGTTTGTGTTTGATTAATAAATTTAAAAAATACTTTTATTAATATTAGAGAAATAATTTATACTAGGTTAAAGTTTCCAAAGTGCTTCCGGGAAAAAAGCTCTTATTGTCAGATTTTGGAAAAATAACACATGCTACTACTTTTCAAAAATATTTATTTTTTCCTAAAAACTTGACCAAACATCACAAGCTCTCACTAAAAGATATTATTTTTTTTAATTTTAGAAAAGCGCTTTTGACCGCTTGATCAAACAGGTTATTAAAAGTGTTTAAAATTAGCAAGAGACAGTTTATTAATGGTTTAAAATTCTTACTTATTAGGAGTCAAAAGATATATTTGCCATTCAAGTCAAGAAACGTGCTCAATTTTTATATATTTACCGTAAGGCTTATGGTGAGGCATGTTGTGATTTAATGCCACTGTCAAAATGAGAAATTTTCAAATAAAAACGAAAATGACAACAACGTCACTTGTGACAACAAATATTCCAAGGGCGAAGTGCCAATCTTATATTGAAGAAAAATACAGTATATATATTATCCTGGTCTATAAAGAATATAGTAAAACCGATATCAAATTATATATGTCAAGCAACATTTTTCAGAACGAATATTTCCTTTTTAATATACTAAAACATTACCTTCCTACATTTGTATATAACCTAATTATCATTTTTCCTTGTCAAATACATATCTTCATCTTTTTTTCTTTCTTTTTTTCTTTTTTTCCCGTATGTCAAAGATCATCATCTTGCCACCTGTTTTCCACCATTTTGGCAAATATTTCTGTTCAAGGAACACGTTAGGTAGACTACATATTAGACTCTCCTACTTCAAATTGTATTTGTCATTTTCAGAACAAAGAGCAAATATATATTCATAAAATAGGTCACTTCCTTCATTTGTGCATTTCCAGTTGTTGTTAAAGTCGCAAATTAGTAACGCCGCATTTCTTTCGTCTTTGAGTAAAAAGAAAAAAATGAAAAATAAAACTCATAGCATGATTGATTGACTTTGGCAATTTCACATTTTTAAGACCATTAAATAAAGAAAGAATTCTGGAGCATTCAACTTGGTGTGTTGAGACGTTCGGTCAACAATTTTTGTAGGGATATTAATACAACCAATTAGTTAGCAACATTTTTATGTTTGGTATATTTCTAGAAACAATTACTAGAGACGGAGCTAGGATTTGAAGTGTGTGAGTTCTAAATTTTAAAATAAAATATTATTTTCAGCGGGAATCAAACCTACATCTTTCTCAGCGAAACCACAACCCTTACCGTTGAACCAAGACCCTTTTTGTTATAGGGTTTGGCAATATATATTTATATAGATTTAGTAAATATTTTAATACAAATACAGGATTCCGGAAAAAATCATTGGATTCGCCCGAACCCGCACCCACTACTGTAGCTCCGCCCCTGATTACAGTCACTTATCAGAATCCAACCATCTTTCACACCATCAACAAGTATGGTGAACTGAACGATGTCTCTCCAAACTTAACTAAAGGTTTCTACAATGAGTTAGGGGAATGAAAAAATCCCTAGAAAGAGTTGTCGTTCTTGTCAGTATTTCCTTTTTTTTTAGCAACAACAATTAGTTGGGCGAAGTGTGTAGAGAGAGCTGGCGAGCTGGGAAGATGAAAGAAGCAAATGTTTGAATTTCAGATTTGGCAGAAAAGATCAAATCAATTGGCACGGCAACGCCGTTCGTACATTTATCTCTTTTACCCGTGCATACCTATAACAGTACTCATTAGGTGGGATAAATGCCAATAACAATTAAAAGAAATAAAGTGGGAGGCACACAAGAAGCAACAATGACTACCAGTCACACAGAAAATATAAGTGCACAATAATAACTCAAGATAAATTCATGAATGTATACACAATAAAAGGATATCACAATATAATGTATGTCCCTCGTCCTCGCCTGCACGGAAACACCCTTCGTTCCATGAACATATGATAATATAAAAATAATAGCACGACATCACCCTTCGTGCTTTTACTCTCATCCTCACCTGATAATATAAATGAAATGGCACGGCATCACTCTTCGTGTTTTACACTCTCAATGTCACGACATCACCCTTCGTGCTTTTACTCTCATCCTCACCTGATAATATAAATGAAATGGCACGGCATCACTCTTCGTGTTTTACACTCTCAATGTCACGACATCACCCTTCGTGCTTTTACTCTCATCCTCACCTGATAATATAAATGAAATGGCACGGCATCACTCTTCGTGTTTTACACTCTCAATGTCACGACATCACCCTTCGTGCTTTTACTCTCATCCTCACCTGATAATATAAATGAAATGGCACGGCATCACTCTTCGTGTTTTACACTCTCAATGTCACGACATCACCCTTCGTGCTTTTACTCTCATCCTCACCTGATAATATAAATGAAATGGCACGGCATCACTCTTCGTGTTTTACACTCTCAATGTCACGACATCACCCTTCGTGCTTTTACTCTCATCCTCACCTGATAATATAAATGAAATGGCACGGCATCACTCTTCGTGTTTTACACTCTCAATGTCACGACATCACCCTTCGTGCTTTTACTCTCATCCTCACCTGATAATATAAATGAAATGGCACGGCATCACTCTTCGTGTTTTACACTCTCAATGTCACGACATCACCCTTCATGCTTTACACTCTTCCTCACCAAGCACATGTATATCATTAGCAAGAAAGGTAGGAAGCATAAATAACATCAGGGAGGGTGTTTAAACAACAACACATATACAACAATTCATATCACAATTTCCCCACCGGCCAAAACAAACTCCAAAGATACAACAAAAAAATCAACTAATTTCAAAGCAAATAGTCCGAGGCTCCACACAACGTATATAAAACCTCAAAACAACAACAAAGATGGAAAAGTAACTCAGCATAGTACAATATATTCTTTAATCTAAATTTTGATAAATATATTAACGCCTCTTTTTAAGCTTATTTAATTAATTATTTGCAGATAAGGAATCCATAATAAAATTATTTTCAAGAAATGTCAATCCAACAAAACACGGTATTTCACATAAAAACAAAAGTGGCAATCACACCAGATTATCATATAACAATAACCTCGGCAAACAAGGAATGAGGGGTGACAAATAAATATTTTAATAAGTGCCAACAATTTCCAATTTAATACATAAGTGCGTCTACGAATTTTAGCCGATATAATTTGCACGTATAAATCAAGTATGTACTCGTCACCTCGCGTACATGAATTTCAATTACACAATTTACACATAAGAGTCAATGCCTAAGGGTTATTCCCCTACTCAAGGTTAGGCAAGATACTTACCTTTTTGAAGCTATGCCGATATTCCAAAATAGTCGTCTTGCTTGAATTAATCCTCCGGACAACTCAAATCTATTCAAATTAATTGTACAACTTCATTAGTATTCATCGGAAATAATTCCGGATAATAAAACGCCGACTTAAAATTTTATTCTAAAATGTTGACCAAAGTCAACACGGGGCTCGCCTCTCGGAACCCGACATAATTTTGATGAAATCCGAACACCGATTACGATACAAGTTCAACCATATCAATTTTATTAAATTCCGATTACAACTCGACCTCCAAATCTTAAATGTTTTGGTTTTTGAAGATTTTGCAAAAATCTTGATTTCTTTAATTTAAATCTGAATTAAACGATGAATATAACCATAGATTCATGCAATACAATCACTTTAGGATATAGAACATTTACCCAAACCAAGTTTGTGAAATATCCTTCCAGAATCGCCCAAACCCGAGCTCCAAAAATCCAAAACGAAAATAAAAAAATGACCAAGTTCAATCCTTATGTTTCTGCCCAGTTTCGCACTCGCGGGCAATTGTTTTGCGCTTCTGCGAAGATGCTTTTGCTAGACCCTTCTCGCTTCTGCCAAAGACCACTACCAACAACCCCATCGCACCTGCGGACCCCTTTCTGCTTCTGCGAATTCGCAGGTGCGATGCAACCTGCGCATCTGCGTCTTTCTTTCCCGCTTCTGCGGCTCCGCAGGTGCGGGATTTGCTTCGCACCTGCGACCACTGCCATGTCCTTCCATCTTCTCTTCTGCGGCGAATGCCTCGCTTCTGTGATGAAGCTTCCGCAGAAGCGAAAACACCAACAAGTCCAAAAATACCAGCAATTCCAATGTCCAAAAATCCAATCCGTTAGCCTTCCGAAATACACGTGAGGCCATCGGGACCTTAACCGAATATACCAACATGTCCCAAAATATAGTACGAACTTAGTCTAGGCTTCAAATTACATCCAACAATGCCGAAATTATGAATCGTGCATCGAATCGAATTATGAGTTTTCAAATCATACAACTTCTATATTTTGTGCCGAAACGTATCAAATCAATCCGTAATGACTTCAAATTTTGCACACAAGTCATAAATGACGTAATGGAGATGTTCCAATTTCCAGAATCGAAATCCGACCTCATTATCAAAAATTCGACCTTCGGTCGAACTTTTCAAAAATCTTCTATTTTCCAACTTTCGCCTAAATGCGTCGAATTGTCCTACGGACTTCCAAATCTAAATTCGGACATACGCCTAAGTACGAAATCACCATACAAAGCTATTGACATAATCAAAATTCCATTCCGGGGTCGTTTACTCAAAAGTCAACTCTTTGGTCATTTCTTTCCATTTAAGCTTCAAAAATGTGAATTTCTCTTTTAATTAAATTCCGAACCTTCCAAAAACTCACCTCGACCGCATACGCGAGTCATAATACATATTATGAAGTTGCTCGGGACCTTAATTCGCTGAATGGGGCATTAATTCTTAAAACAACAAGTCAGGTCGTTACATTCTCCACCTCTTAAACATACGTTTGTCCTCGAACGTGCCAAGAATGTTTTTGGAGACATTAAATTACTGAGTGTATTCTTTCACACATACTCGTGAGTGATTTTACATTCCGTAATTTAACATGGGTCCGACAATACCATCTCAGTTGAGATTGTTTCTTTTATCCATACTTATAAGCTTTAAAGCCAATTCCTTACTCTCCAATCAATTTCGAATGCCTGATTATTCATATTAACACACTGTGTCAGTCTCAATCGGCTGTAGAAATTTCGTGCCCAAAAACACATTATACGTATGCCCATAACCACATCTCTGATCATAATATCTGTTTATAATTAATTCCATCATCATCAATTAGCCTCATATTAACCAAACCCCGTTTCGAATTTTCACAACACTGACTGCAAAATGTGAGGCATGAAGACCTCATCACTATTTATCCGACTTAACGAGTCTGCCTAGGCACTCCCCTCGTAGGCTAAAACTCAATATTTTCCTCACAATTATGGATAAATATGCACAGAAACACATAAAATAATTATCGAATAAGCCTAAAATGCATGACTCCCTATTAATACTATAGTACAAATTTAATTTCACAAAGGGAGAATTTAAAATCAAAAAAATTTCACCACAAGGACCTCGTCCTTATATAACTTCCACCGTGGCTTGTAGCCTAGTTTAAATATTTTACATCATATAAAAATGCGAGGATCTCGTCCTCAACTCTGAATCACAAGTATTTTGTGTATTATGCCAACTGAAAATTTTCCATTCCCTTTCTTTCTTCTTTTTAATAAATTCCGTAAATAATTTTCACACCACATAATGAACCCCCCATGCCAATAGGGAAAATAACTTATAAAATTGAGGTCAATTATTTCGAAATCACATCAAACCCAATGTAGTGAGTAATAGAAAGTCACGTTTGGACTTATAGCCCTCAATAGTATACAAAATAAAAATGATAGTCACGGGCTAACACCGGCAAGTCTCCTAACAGGGATAAACATGTAATTGGGTCACAAAATTATGAGGCTCACCCATAAACGGAGCATAATAGGAGGACTCGCCTCAATATTCAGAACCAAATCAAATTAAGGAAGAATACCATTTTTATAACAAATCGGAATCATACCTGTAGCGACACCATCAGGTATAGTGTCCTCATCCATACCCTAGCAAATATATCAACGGGTCGGGCCTTCACCTCTTAGGCGCCCTCTACCCGCCTATCCTCCACCCCTAACTAGCTGTGCATGTGGCGTATGAACTGGAATAAAGCCTGTAGCCTGAGTGTTTTGATAAAATTCACCTCTCCCAAGTCTAGGACCGTCTCTCATGATGTGCCTGGTATCACCACACTCAAAACAACCCATATGAGGTCACGGCTGCTCATACTGAGTCTATGTTAGATAACTGAAATAACCATTGTAAGAACCTCATGCCAATGGTACACTAAAGTATTAACTGGAGCACTACAGGTGTCTTGAATTGCTGACTGGGCTGACCGATTGCCCGAGCCTCCGCCATTGTAATGAACTGATCAGTCGTTTTGATAATTTAAGTCCCGTTCAGTGGCATAAGGCCTTTAGTAACTTCACAATTTTTATATCGACCTGCGTGCATGGTTGGATTCAGTTGCCGGATGATTTGGCGTCAAATTGGAAGAAGGATTCTAGTTTTGGAAGCTTGAGCAGTGAGAATTTGACTTTTTATGTAAACGGCTCCGGAATGAGTTATGGATGATGTCAACATCTTCGTATGGTGATTTTGGGCTTAGGAGCCCGTCCGGAATATGTTTTGGAGGTCCGTAGTAGATTTAGGCTAGAATTGGCGAAAGTTAGATTTTTGGCGATCTCGGTCGGCAGTGAAAATTTTGATATGAAGCCCAGAATGGAATTCCAGAAGTGGCTGTAGTTTCATAGTGTCATTTGTGACCCGTGTATGAAAATTGAAGTAATTCGGACTAGGTTTGATATGTTTCAGCGTCATTTATAGAATTTGAAAAATTCAAAGTTCCTTATGCTTGAATCCATTCTCCATTCATGTTTTGGATGTCGTTCAATGTATTTTGAAGGCTCGACTAAGATTGTATGGTGTTATAGGATTGGTTGGTATGTTTGGTTGAGGTCACGGGGGCCTCGGGTGTGTTTTGGATGCTTAACGGATGAATTCTTAAACTTAGGCCATTGCTGTAGTTGTTCTTGTGTCTGGTGTTTCACACCTGCGGAGTGGGAATCACAGGTGCGGACTCGCACGTGTAGAGATGGAAGCGCAGATGCGAGAATTGAGAGTTGGCCTTGGGGTCGCAGGTGCGAGGAAGTTCCGCATCTGCGATGCCCGCAAATGTGCAGAAGGCTCACAGGTGCGGAGACTGTGGGAGTTAGTGACATTCGCAGGTGCGACTGATTAGACCGCATGTGTGGTAGGAGCAGGTGCAAGAAATGGTCGCAGGTGCGAGGATCAGTGGGCAGAAAAGGGGTTGAAATAGAGGGTTAGTTCATTTTCACTCTATTTTTTATTGTGAGCTCGGGAGAAGCCTATTCTTTGAGGGATTTTCAGAGGAATCTTGTGGGTAACGATTTCTTACTAAAATATGGTTTTATTGCATTAAATTATTGTAGTTTTCCTCATTTAATCAAGGTAATTGGATGAGAAATGAAAGAAATTGGGGGAAAAGTTCCCCAATCAAAATTCCGAGTTTTGATCGAGTTTTAGGCATCAGATTTAGATGATTTTTGTACGAGTGGTCTCGTGAGTGAATGGGTGTTCTAAATTGGTAACTTTTATCGGATTCTGAGTCGTGGGCTCGGGGAGACGTTTTGGGCATTTTTCCTATTTTCTTGCCTTAGCTTCGAATTCATTAGCTAAAGTAGTTACTTGTAGTATTTTTAAATTATGCAATTGATTTGATTAGATTTGGACCATTCGGAGTTGGATACTCGTGGCAAGAGCGTGGTTTCGGATTGAGTCGAGCGATTCGAGGTAAGTATCTTGCCTAACCTTGTGTGGGGGAAACTATCCCTTAGAATTTGAGTCATATATGTTAATTGTAGTCTGTGTACGCGAGGTGACGAGTGCGTGCTCGGACTTATTTGTGGGAAGTTGGCCTTTTAGGGTTCTTAGGTTCTTATATTCACTGTGTATGAAGTTGTTCTTAATACGTTTGAGTCCCTATTTGCTAGTTTCACCTCTACATGCTTTGATTAGAGATAATTGCTTTAGGATTGATCCTTACTGTCTGCTTGACCCTGATTTGACTTAACTGAAGATTTTACCTCCTCTATTATCATGCTATATTTTCATAACTGCTTATCTTTAATTGAAATTATTATTATCTCATATTATAATTATTTAGTCTTAATTGTAGTTATGATTATCTTTTGTTGCTTACCCTTACTTGAATTGTTGAATATCCCTCGTAATTGCTCAACCTCAAAAGGAGTTTAGATAACTTATATCTTAGTTGACTTGCCTTTATTTGGAACTATTTGACTTGTGTTGGCTTCTTATTGTTGACATGAATATTGTGGAATCGTTGCTATATTTATGTTTTGTTTTCCCTTGTTAAGTTGTTCTCCTTGTGCCTAGCATTCTTTATTATGGTTATTCCTTGTGAATGAGTTCTACCGTTCTTATGATTTAAATTCTTGAGTTGATTTGCTCGCCGTACATTACATTTAAGTCATTGTTGCATTTGTACTTGTTGTGGTGATGTACGAGTTTTTTGTCGTGTTATAGTTGTTACCTCTGTTGTTTGCGCTGCATATTTAAATTGGGACTACAAACATATTCTAGGAGATCCCCCAGCACTGCATAATTATTTTGGGACAACGGACGTATTCCGGGAGATCCCCCAGCACTGCATAATTATTTTGGGACAACGGACGTATTCCGGGAGATCCCCCAGCACTGCATATTTATTTTGGGACTAGAGACGTATTTCGGGAGATCCCCCAGCACTGCATATTTAAATTGGGACTACTGACGTATTCCGGGAGATCCCCCTTTCTTGCATATTTACTTTGGGACTACAGACGTATTCCGGGAGATCCCGCGTACTGCATAATTAATTCGGTACTACAGGACGGTATCCTGGTAGATTTCCCCTGTGGTTATATCTGTGTTCGGAGCTGCTAATCTTCCATGCTTAGGTGTCACAGGGTGACTTATACTCGAATGATATTACTTGAAAAGTTATATTTGAAAAATATTTATCTTGAAGGAACTATGTTTGAAGGATATTTATTTGAAATAGTTATATTTTAAAAGTATTTATCTTGAAGGAACTATGTTTGAAGGATATATATTTGAAAGGGGTACACTTGAAAAGTATTTACTTTGAAAGAACTATGTTTGAAGGCTAATTATTTGAAAAGTTTATATTTGAAAGGTTTTTATCTTGAAAGAAATATGTTTGAAAGATATTTATTTGAAGAAAGTATATTTCAAAAATAATTTCTTATTGGAAAGGATTATATTCTAAAGACCTCAATTTAAAAACTTACGGGTGAAAGTTTACACTTGAAGGATTTGACTAATTTATTGGGGTTTGTTGGCTGAGACCTGATGTGAAAACTATTGCAGCTGCTGAGTTACTACTTGCCTTTACCGTATTGTGACTTTTTGATTTGGGTTGTGTTTCCGTTCATTCTTCTGTGTCTTATTCTGGTGTTCCGCTGTTAATTGCTATTTTTTTCCTTCCTTATTGCAGTTGCTATGTCGTTAGCCATATCGCGGGGTCCTTAGATAGATGTCATGTTCTGTCATCCCTATACTTATGCTTGTTCAGTTTATTAGACCAGTGGGTGTCTTGACAAGTCCTCATTACTACTTCACCGAGGTTAGTCTTGATACTTACTAGGCACCACTGTTGTGTGCTCATACTAGACTTCTGCACATTTTGTACAGATCCACGTATCGATCGTTAGTAGCTGTGCGAATCCTTGCTGAGGAGACTCAAGGTAAACCTGCAACTACGTTCGCAGGCTTCAGAGTTACCTTCCCATTTTGTATTTACACTGTTTTTACTTACTTCTGAACGGTTGTATTTAGAAGTTGTAGTAAACTCTGTAGAGCTTATGACTTGTACTACCGGTTTTGGGAAATTATAAATTCTGTAAAGATTTTTATATCGAGACTGTTAGATTTCCTTTATTTTTGTTGTTATTCAGTAAATGTTAGGCTTACCTAGTCCATAAGACTATGTTCCATCACGATACCAAACGGAGGGGAAATTGGGTCGTGACAGCCATGATGAGTCATAGTTGCAGAGTAGAATCCACTAAATCCTCTAAAGTTCCGAGACCTTTTGGCCTTCTTAGCCTCCTTTTTCTCACTTCGAACATGTTCTAACATCCTAGCAATCTCTACTACTTGTTTAAATGGAATGTTAGTCTACAACTCTCGTGCCATACATATTTTAAAATCATAATCGAGCCCTTCAATGAATCTGCAGACTCACTTTCTAACTGTACAAACCAAGATAGGTGCATGGCGAGCTAACTCATTGAACTTGATAGCATATTCTGACACCGTCATGGTGCCCTGACGCAATCGTTCAAACTTTGTGCGCCACGTATCCCGGAAGTATGGTAGGCAAACCCTTTCAAAAACATCTTCGAAAATTGAGCCCAGGTTGGTGGCAATGCACCGGCTAATCTACCTTCTTCATAAACTTGCCACCACTGATACGCTGCCCCTGATAGCTGAAATGTAGTAAAGGAAACTCTACTCACTTCCACAATACCCATGGTGCGTGGAATACGATGACATTTTTCTAGAAATCCCTAAGAATTCTTGGTAGCTGTGCCACCCAAAGTAGGTGGACTATACCTCTTTAATCTCTCAAGTCTCTTTTGTTCTTCTTCTGACGTCTCTGGCCAGACCTCAGGCTGAACCATAATAGCAGGTTGTACCGGTACTATACCCGAAACCTGACCAATGTGAACTCGTTGCTTTGGAGTACGAGCGGTAGGAGTCTGAGCTCCTCCCCCAATCTGTAATCCTGCCTGAGTTAATATACCTGTCACGACCCAATTTTGCCTATAGGTCGTGATGATGCCCAACACAACGGCTAGGCAAGCCAACTAGCAATTTAAACATACATCAATTATTTTTCAGAAATTTTCAAGTAATTTTGTTCTTTCATGACAAGGTGGGTTGCTCTGATGGTAAGCACCCTCCACTTCCAATCAAGAGGTTGTGAGTTCGAGTCACCCCAAGAGCAAGGTAGGGAGTTCTTGGAGGGAAGGATGCCGAGGGTCATTTGGAAACAGCCTCTCTACCTCAGGGTAGGGGTAAGGTCTGCGTACACACTACCCTCCCCAGACCCCACTAGTGGGATTATACTGGGTTGTTGTTGTTGT
>AWOL01S0040807.1:54350-86669 GCA_000715115.1 Nicotiana otophora
AGAGAGAGAGAGAGAGAGAGAGAGAGATCAAATCAATTGGCATAGCAACACCCTTCGTGCATTTATCTCTTTCTCATCATGCATACATATAACAGTACCAACTATGTGAGAGAAATGCCAATAACAATTAAATGAATTAAAGTGGGAGGCACACATGATGCAGCCACGACTACAAGTCACATAAAAAACATAAGTGCACAATAACAACTCAAGATAAAGACATGAATGTATACACAACAAAAAGATATCACAATATAATGTACGTCCCTCATCCTCGCCTGAACGGAAACACCCTTGATGCCATGAACATATGATAATATAAAAATAATGGCACGACATCACCCTTCGTGATTTTACTCTCATCCTCACCTGATAATATAAATGAAATGGCACAGCATCACCCTTCGTTCTTTATACTCTCAATGGCATGACATCACCCTTCTTGCTTTACACTCTCAATGGCACGACATCATCCTCCGTGCTTTACACTCTCTCTTACATGATAATGTATATGAAATGGCACGACATCACCCTTCGTGCTTTACACTCTTCCTTACTTGATAATGTATATGAAATGGCACGGCATCACCCTTCGTGCTTTACACTCTTCCTCACTAAGCACATGTATATCATTAACAAAAAAGGTAGGAGGCATAAATACCATGGGGGAGGGGTGTTTAAACAACAACACATATACAACAATTCATATCAAAATTTTCCACCGGCCACAACCAACTGCAAAGATACAAAAAAAAAAATCAAGTAATTTCAAAGAAAATAGTCCAAGTCTCCACACAATGTATATAAAACCCCAAAACAACAACAAAGATGGAAAAGTAACTCAGCATAGGACAACACCTTCTTTAATCTAAATTTTAATAAATATATTAATGCCTTTTTAAGCTTATTTAATTAATTATTTATAGATAAAGAATCCATAATGAAATTATTTCCAAGAAATATCAACCCAACGAACCATGGTATTTCACATAAAAATGAAAGTGGCAATCACACCAAATTATCATACAAAAACAACCTCGAAAAATAAGGAATGAGGGATGACAAATAAATGATTTAATAAGTGCCAACAATTTCCAATTTAATACATAAGGGCGTCTACGAATTTTAACCGATATAATTTGCACGTATAAATCAAGTACGTACTCGTCACCTCGCGTACATGATTTTCAATTACACAATTTACAAATAAGACTCAATGCCTAAGAGGTGATTTGCCCCACTCAAAGTTAGGCAAGATACTTACCTTTCTGAAGTTATACCGATATTCCATAATAGCCGTCTTACTTGAATTAATCCTCCGGATAACTCAAATCTATTCAAATTAATTGTACAACTTCATTAAAATGCATCGAAAATAATTCTAGATATTAAAACGT
The DNA here is from genome assembly GCA_000715115.1 of Nicotiana otophora. Classification (NCBI taxonomy): domain Eukaryota; kingdom Viridiplantae; phylum Streptophyta; class Magnoliopsida; order Solanales; family Solanaceae; genus Nicotiana; species Nicotiana otophora. The sequence goes on from AWOL01S0040807.1 coordinate 55,748, forward strand.
CGACTTGAAATTTTATTCTACAGGGTCAATCAAAGTCATCGCGGGGCCCGTCTCTTAGAACCTGATATACTTTTAATGAAATCCGAAAATTCATTCCGATACGAGTTCAACCATACCAATTTTATCAAATTCCGATAACAACTCGACCTCCAAATCTTATATTTTTTGTATTTGGAAGATTTTGCAAAAATCTTGATTTCTTCCATTTAAATCCGAATTAAACGATGAATATAACCATAGATTCATAAAATATAATAACTTTAGGATATAGAATATTTACCCCAACCATGTTTGTGAAAAAGCCCTCCAGAATCGCCCAAAACCGAGCTCAAAAAATCCAAAACGAAAATGGAAAAATGACCAAGTTCAATCCTTATGTTTTTGCCCAGTTTCGCACCCGCGGGCAATTTTCTTGTGCTTCTACGAGACCCTTCTCGCTTCTGCGAAAGACCACTACCAACAACCACATCGCATCTGCGGACCCCTTTCCGTTTCTGCGAATTTGCAGGTGCGATGCAACCTGCGCATCTGCAGAAACAGTAGCTTCTGCGTCTTCCTTTCCCGCTTCTGCGGCTCCGTATGTGCGGGATTTGCTTCGCTCCTGTGACCACTGCCATGTACTTCCATCTTCACTTATGCGGTGAATGCGTCGCTTCTGCGATGAAGCTTCCGCAGAAGCGAAAAGTTCAGCAATTCCAATGTCCAAGAATCCTATCCGTTAGCCTTCCGAAATACAGCCGAGGCCTTCAGGACCTTCACCGAATATACCAACATATCCCAAAATATAGTACAAACTTAGTCGAGGCTTCAAATCACATCCAACAACGCTGAAATTACGAATCGCGCATTGAATCGAATTATGAGTTTTCAAATCTTTCAACTTCTATATTTTGTGTCGAAACGTATCAAATCAATCCATAATGACTTTAAATTTTGCACACAAGTCATACATGACATAATAGAGCTGTTCCTATTTTCAGAATAGAAATCCGACCTCGTTATCAAAAATTCAACCTTCGGTCGAACTTTCCAAAAATCTTCTATTTTTCAACTTTCGCCAAAATGCGTCGAATTGTCCTACGGACTTCCAGATCCTAATCCGGACATACGCCTAAGTCCGAAATCACCATACGAAGCTATTTACATAATCAAAATTCCATTCCGGGGTTGTTTACTCAAAAGTCAACTCTCTGATTAACTCTTTCCATTTAAGCTTCAAAAATGAGAATTTCTCTTTCAATTAAATTCTGAACCTTCCAAAACCCCACCTCGACCGCACACGCGAGTCATAATACATATTACGAAGTTGCTCGAGACCTTAAGTCGCTTAACCAGACGTTAATTTTTAAAATGACAAGTCATGTCGTTACACTTGAGCTTCTTCCTCTCTCTAGAACACTCTCACTTCTCTCTAATATTATCAGATAATTGCCCCCCAAAAAGCCCCAAAGCCTATTTATCAAAATGGGATAGAGTTATGAAAATAAAAAAATTGACCCTCCGAACTTAGGTATGCGGTCGCACAATGGACCACAAAACTGATGCCCAAAACTGGGTTGCACTGGTCAGGTCTGCGATCATTTTGTGGTTCACAAACTACTTTTGCGATCGCATAATAATTCTGCGGTCGCACATCTGACCGCAGAATCACATTCTTCCAGTCTTTGGTAATTGAATCATAACTACGCGTAGGAGTGTTCAAATGACGAACGGTTTGAAACGTTAGAAACTAGACTGGAAGATCTTTCATTTGATAGGTTGTGCTATAATCTGTCACTATAATCACGGTATAACTTGTTAACCAACCAAACGACCCCTTAGTTATATATACTCACATAGAATTCCCAAAATCCTGTTGTACAGGGGTGGAGCTAGAGCTTTGGACGCGGGTTTGGTCGAACCTAGTAACTTTGGTCCAAATTCTGTATTTGTCTTTAAAAATTCATTGAATATGTACAAATTATTAATTTAGAACTCATTAACTTAGAAGAAATAAAATTCTGAATCCATTAGCTTTAAATCGTGGCTCCGCCTCTGCAGTGTTGTCTATCTCAAACTTAAACTATGTATGACGGTCCTTTTAAGGAAAAATTAACAGCTGAGTCTTCTCATTGTTAAAGTCGCATATTAGGCACAGCAATTTCCTTCGTCTTTGCAGTAAACCAAAAAAAAGTAAATCATAGCAGTGATTAGTTAACTTTGAAAATTTCAATCTTTAGGGCCATTAATTCAAGCAACAGTTCTGGAGCTTTAAAGTCAGTATTTCCGATATTTAGTCAACAAACTATTTATGGCCATTCATCCAATTAACTAGCAACGTTTTTATGTTTGTATATTTATAGAAAGTCGACAGAAGTTCTTCAAAGACAGTTAACATCACAACAATTTGTAATTCCATCTATTCCAATTTATGTAACAGCCTTTTAATTTTTTCTTTTGTTTCGAGATTTTTTAAAATCATTTAACACCATTTAAATGATAATATTAATCATTACAACTTCGGACTAGTTTTACATTTAACTAATCAAATGTAATTATTTCTTCATTGAATTATATTTTACAATATACTCTCTCCGTTTCAATTTATGTCAACCTATTTTCTTTTTAGTCTGTGTAAAAAAGATTATCCTTTTCCCTATTTGGAATCAATTTACCTTTATGTAATGATTTATAGCCACACAAAATATATATGCCTCATTTTACACCACAAATTCAAAAGTCTTCTCTCTTTTCTTAAATTCCGTGCCTAATCAAATGAGTTCACATAAATTAAAACGGAGGTTCTCATCTTAAATTCCGTGCCCAGTCACATTTTATGCGAGCACTCATGAACTAATACATCAATCAAGAGAACAAGTTAAATTTACATGGCCATTCAAGTTGAGTCATAAAAATCATGAGATAGGGAGAGTATTCTAATAATTGAAAAACTAAAAAAACGAAAAAACATGTTTTTTTCATAGCAGTGTGTATTTGACTAATTAATTTAAAAAATAATTTTCCTCACATTAGAGAAATAATTTATACTGGGTTAAAGTTCCCAAAGTGCTTATGAAAAAAAACTCTTATTGTTATATTTTGAAAAAATAACACCTGCTACTACTTATCAAAAATATTTATTTTTTCCTAAAAACTTAGACCAAACATCACAAGCTCTCACTAAAATATAATTACTTTTTTTTTAATTTTAGAAAAGCGCTTTTGACCGCTTGACCAAATAGGTTATAAAAAGTGTTTCACATGGATTAACTTAGAGAAGAAACTGTTTATTAATGGTTTAAAATTCTTACTTATTAGGAGTCAAAAGATATATTTGCCATTCAAGTCAAGAAACGTGCTCAATTTTTATATATTTACCGTAAGGCTTATGGTGAGGCATGTTGTGACTTAATGCCACTGTCAAAATGAGAAATTTTCAAATAAAAACGAAAATGACAACAACGTCACTTGTGACAACAAATATTCCAAGTGCGAAGTGCCAAACTTATATTGAAGAAAAATACAGTATATATATTATCCTGGTCTATAAAGAATATAGTAAAACCGATATCAAATTATATATGTCAAGCAACATTTTTCAGAACGAATATTTCCTTTTTAATATACTAAAACATTACCTTCCTACATTTTTATATAACCTAATTATCATTTTTCCTTGTCAAATACATATCTTCATCTTCTTTTCTTTCTTTTTTTATTTTTTTCCCGTATGTCAAAGATCATCATCTTGCCACCTGTTTTCCACCATTTTGGCAAATATTTCTGTGCAAAGAACACGTTAGGTAGACTACATATTAGACTTTCTTACTTCAAATTGTATTAGTCATTTTCAGAACAAAGAGCAAATATATATTCATAAAATAGGTCACTTACTTCATATGTGCATTTCCAGTTGTTGTTAAAGTCGCAAATTAGTAACGACGCATTTCGTCTTTCGTCTTTGAGTAAAAAGAAAAAATGCAAAATAAATTAAATAATGCAGCATTAAAATATGAAGCTTCTTAATCCATAATAGCGAAACTATTATATTATCACTCATACACATGGAATTTCACCTAGAAACGATAATGTTTCATACTAACGATATAATATATTGCGGTCCAGAATAAAAAACAAATCCTAGTGATTAACGCTTTGCCCTTAGATCAAGTTTAATATATTTATCGTAAGGCTTTGGTGAGGCATGTTGTGACTTAATGCCACTCAAAATGAGAAATTTTTAACAATGTTCTTGGATTAAATTTGTAACGACCCGACCGGTCGTTTTGAGAATTAGCATCCCGTTCGGTGGCTTAAAGTATCGAGTAACTTCGTATCATAATACATGATATTATGACCCGACCGGTTGTATTATGACTTGCTTGTGTGGTCGAGTTCGGTTTTCGGATGATTTGAGATTGAGTTGGAAGGAAGATTCTTGCTTTAGGAGCTTAAGCGGTAAGAGTTGACCGTAGTTTCACTTTTATACAGACGACTCCGGAATGGTATTTTGATGATTCCAATAGCTCTGTATGGTGATTTTGGCATTAGATGTGTGTCCGAATTTGGATTTGGAGGTCTGTAGGTTGACTTGATGCATTTTGGCAAAAAATGGAAAGTTAAAGGTTTGGAAGGTTGAGAGGTTTGACCGCGAGTTGACTTTATTGATATCGGGTTCGGATTTAGATTCCGAGAGTTGGTATAGATCCGTTGTGTCATTTGGAGCTTTCATGCAAAATTTGACGTCATTCGGGTTGATTGGATATGATTCGGCGCGAGTTGTAGAAGCTGAAAGTTCATTAAGTTCGATTTAAGATGCGATTCATAGTTTTGATGTTGTTTGATGTGATTTGGGGCATCGAGCAGATCCGTGTTATGTTATGAAACTTGTTGGTATGTTCGGACAGGGTCCCGGGGATCCCGGGTGTGTTTCGGATGGGCTACAGACCATTTTCTCATGTTTTGAAATGCATTTTCTGTTATCTCGTTATCTTCATCGCGTTCGCGTCAATGGTACCACGTTCGCGTAGTGTAATTTTGAGGCAGGCAGTAATTGCTCTTCGCGTTCGCGACTAGGAGATCACATTTGCAAATATTGGAAGACTTTTGTCTTCGCGTTCATGTGTAGTGGTTCGCGATCGCGCAGAGGTAAGGCGGGAAGGGCATAAGACAATATTTCTCTTCACGTTCGCGAGTACATAGAAGCGTTTGCGTAGAGTCTGAAGATCTTGGTCACTGCGTTTGCGACCTTTGTGTCGTGTTCACGAAGCATGATTTGGCAGCTGAAGGTTTTGTTCTTCGCGATCGCGATGGATGTTCCCTGATCTCGATGTATATTTCACTCAACAAAATATAAATACTATATTTCGAGGGTTTTTGATATTTTATTACTTTTTGAGTTAGAGAGCTCGGATTTTGGCGATTTTGGAGGGAATTTTCACATGTGGGATTGGGGTAAGTATTATTTATCCGAATTTGATTATATTTCATGATTCCATCTTTATTTATTAACATTAAATTAGTGATTTGAATGGGAGAAAAATGAGAATTTTTGTATAAACTTCCAAAAATGTAAAATGAGGATTTAAAAACCGATTTAATGTTGGAATTGGATAATTTTGGTATGGCCGGACTTGTATCGGAATTTGTGTTCGGATTTTATAAATTTTGTCGGGTTCCGAGGTGCGAGCTCTGGGTTGACTTTTTAATTTTCTTTAAAGATCGAAGCTTTATTATCCGGAATTGTTTCCTATGGTATTTATTTATGATATAAAATTATTTTAGCTAGTTTTGAGTCTTCAGGCGGTTGTTTTGTACGAGAAGATTATTTTAGAGTACCAGTTTAGCTTCTTTGAGTAAAGTATCGTATCTAACTTTGTGTGGGGGAAACTACCCCTTAGGATTCAGGTTGATTGTGCTATTTGTGTTATATGAAAGCCGTGTGTGCAAGGTGACAAGTGAGTACACATGCTATATGTGGTATTTGACCGGTTTAGGTTATCTAGACTCTTTCCATGCCTTTAATTGAATCGTCATGACATGTTATATCTCTAATTGTTAATCTACTCTTACATGCTCTTTTTGACGTTGTTAGAATTTATTCTATCTCTTACTTGTTATTTTGCCCTTATATGCTTATGTCGAAGTTATTGCATTCCTTATTGTCTTGCTACCTCTTAATTGTTGAGTCTTTTCCATGACTCCGTGCTTATTTTCTACTTACCTTTACTGTTGTACTTGCACACCTTAGTTGTCATGTGCTTCACTTGTCTTGTTATTTTTTGTAATATTTGTTACATTCCTTTGATTATTACGCGGTTCCTTTATTGTCGTGTACTCGTATCCTTTGATTGTAGAAAATTTAGTAAATTGAGTTATTGGATTGTTGTTGTAAATTTAAATTATTTGTGGATCGGGTTGCATGCCGCAACAATTGAAATAAGGGAGGATTGTGATATTGATAAATGATGATACAGTGGGATCGAGTTGCTCTCACGCCCCGAACTCGAGCGCTCAACCGAGTAAACCCAGCCGAGAAAGCCTAATTTACTTTAACCTCTCATCATTACTTATGCATGATTTACCATAACATAATTAGATCTTGACTTTCATATTGAATACATTTGGTTCAATGGCCTAAAGTTCTCCTCACAATGGGTACATAGCTTTATAAATATCTGTAAATACTGCGAACATAGATACATGACAAAACTCAAAATTTGAAGTACACAACCCACAATGTACATGGAGCTTCTATGACAATAGATACCTATATACATAAAATGAACTAGACCCAAACACCCACTAGAACTGTAGCAGGCTCACCATAAGCTGAGCAGTGAAGAAGATCCCTATCAAAGATCCATATCATCCTGTAGAAGTATACTTGCATCCATTAAAAGATGCAGCGCCCCCGACAAAAGGGACATGAGTACATTTGGAATACTACTCGTATGTAAATCAGTCAAAACAATATATGAAAATACGGTAACTCAAATAAGAGGCAAATAAAGTACATTAAGAAACTACGACACATCCCAGAGGATCACATTTCAAGTCTTATTATACTTGCATCATTCTAAACTTCTTTTAGGATCAACTGAGTCATATGAACTATATGTGGAATACATAATATAGTGTAATTATAACAACATGTACAAACAAGGCCAATAAAAGTTGCACCTTCCTATCTTATTTTTCACATATACATTTCATAGACCGTACTGAGAGTTCACATATTATATTATACACTTATGCATGTCATAGACCGTTTACAGTATCACATATACAATACACCTATTAAAGAACTTGGAAATACAACATGAATACGATGAATCATGGCAACAATAAAGGGGCTTAGATAGCCATTAACGTCGAATCAATTTACTAAGAGCTTTCATTAATCATTTATAGATATTAAGTCGGGGATCCTCTATAACCACCTTCACACAAAGTGGCACTGCCGCCTCACCCCAACATATACAGGTGGATGTATATTGCGATACCACAATCACTACATAAAGTGGTCCTGCCGCATTACCCCAATATATGCAGGTAGAGGTGTATCACAATACCACAATTCTTACACAAAATGGTCCTACCAGCTCACCCCAATATATGCGGGTGGAGGCGTATGACAATACCAGAATCCCTACACAAAGCGGTCCTGCCACTTCACTCCAATATATACGGGTGGAGGTGTATCACAATACCAAAACTCTATACACAACAGCCTTACCGCCTCATCCCAATATATGAGGGTAGAGGTGTATCACAATACCAAAACTCTACACAAAGCATTCTTGCTGCCTCACCCCAATATATGTGGGTGGAGGTGTATCATAATACCAAAACTCTACACAAAGCAGCCTTGCCGTCTCACTCCAATATATGCAAGTGGAGGTGTAAGCACATACATGGTAAATCAATAAGTCAATTTCAATGGCACATGGGCCAAATTTCCTTTCTTAAGGTTCATCATTATTTAGCAAATGATATCTCCATTTCATCTCGTTATTCACTCACTTGACATCTTGAGGCCATTAGCTAAGTTCATGTCTCTTGGGGACTTAACGTCGAAGTTATTTACATTAATTATTTTAGTAGCACACATACTATGATGGAAACTATAGGGACATACAACACCTCATAATTCTTATTTTGGCAAACGACCACATTTCATGTTCATACCATCACTTACTTGTACTTGCCATGGGTGATCATAGGACATCAAGAACATTTACAATATTTAGGAATACCATAGCCTCTCCTCATGAGGGCATAGGAGCTTATAACATATTGGAACATTAAGTACAAATACGTTCATCTCATAACCTTTTAAACCATATATCACTTCACAATTACCTTCAACTACTTACAACATCATTATTTCATTGGCTCCCTTGGCCATACATATTATTCTTCATTCATAGCACTGTGGTCGTATATCATATTCCGCACTTTCATTTCTTTATTTTCAAGGATTATCATTATGAACATCATCATATAGAATACTCTTGAAATACCTTTCCCCAAAAAGGGCAATACACAATTTCCACTCACGAATATGTAAGAATACAAAACACATTAAAAATACTCACAAAGCATAGCATTAGTTAAAACATCCACATATGGGCATGACTTGAGTACATAAGCTTCTAGGCAATTCTAATTTTGAAGTAATTTTGGAACAGTTGAATCAAAGCTCATTTATTAACCTTTCTCACGTCATTTCATTTTATTGGCACCATTGGCCACAAGTATAACTTTCATTCTTGGCACGGTAGCCACATTTCGTATCACCAACTCTTTTTTTCTCTTTCGAGCATCTTTATGAATTATCAACAACAAGCCATTTCAAATCAAGACTTTAGGTACACAACACATATGGGAAATTTAGAGTCTTAAGCATGCCGAGTTTTTCTCACATAATTCGGTATACTAACTTTCATTTGGAACACGACTCAAAGCCATAACATTTTAATACACATATCATTCTTGAACACATTCCCAAAGTATAACATCATATGATAAGAGCATCCAGAACATATTCAAACATATACTTTTAAATAGAAAGCTTATTCGGAATACTTGATTTATAAAGAATAACTCGGGACTTACAAGAACAACATGGGATTCAATTCTAGGAAAAAAGTTTAACCAACATACCCCGCTTTGAGATTTTCTTAAATTACTATAATGTTCCGGAAATTCTAGCAATCCCAATCTATTTTGAGACATAACAAAATTGAACACAAATTAGGTAGATATTCATGGTGTCAGCTCATTTGTGCATTTTATCAAACAATAAGTGTACAAATTTAATTACAAGGTTCTTCTACAAGATTTCCTTCACTCCTCAACCCAATCTTTACCCATTTGAGCGCAACAATCTTTCCACAAACCTTATTGGTACATGCATGAATAAATAATACTCTCATACCCAACAATCATACTCCTAATCAACCATCTTCTACCCAAATTCGAAATTAAAAACTAGGGTGTGGAACCTTACCTCTTAGATGAAGAACTTGTGAGATTTCCTTGTTGGATTTCAAAGCTTGGACAAAATCTCGATGAACAAAGCACTTGATGTCACGACCCAAAATCCCACCACAGGTGTCATGATGGCACTTAGTCTCTAAGACTAAGTTAGCCGGTTATAATTACAATTCAAACCAATTTTTTTTCTTTATTTTTTTATTTTTTATTTTTTTATACAAGTGTCACCACTAACAACGGAAATATTCAACAATCTCCCAAGACTGGTAATACTGAGTCACGAACTCTAATTGAATACATGAAATTATCTCTAGGGTCAAATATATAATACTGTTCGAATAAAAAATTAACAGTACAATAAAAATGGAAAAGACTTCAAGGGACTGCGATGACCAAGTAGTCATACCTTGAATCCTTGTGATCATACTCTAATCTCTGTCCAAATCCGATATCTTCAATAAATGGCTCTGCACAAAAATATGCAGAAGTGTAGTATGAGTACACCACGGTCGGTACCCAGTAAGTATCAAGACTAACCTCAGTGGAGTAGTGACGAGGTACAATCAAGACACTCACTAGTCAAATAACCTGTGCAATATAGCATACAAAAATAATAGAAAATAAATAGCAGTGATAGCAACACCAATCAACTAGTGATTTAAACAGTAAGGCAACAAGAACACCAAAAATATTGCTCAAACGAATAATAAACACACATACATCCAATTAATCAAGTCCTTCAAAATATACATAATTTATCTATATGTTTTTTTTAAAATAAAAGTCTGTAGAATATAATCCTTTTCAATAAATATATTTCGAATATACTTCCTTCAAATAAATATCTTACGAATATAAGTCTTTCAAATAAATATCTTTCAAATATAATTCTTTCAAGTAAATATCCTTCAAATATAATTCTTTCAAGTAAATATCTTTCGAATATAATATTTTTAAATAAAAGTCACCACGTGACACCTCATTTAACCTTCATGGTATGAGAAATATAATCAACATGTCACATCAAATGGCACGACAATACCTTTGTGCATTTGTCTCATTATCACCCAATATATATGTATATATATATATATATATATATATTTGTGTGTGTGTGTAGATCAAATCAATTGGCATGGCAATAATCTTCGTGCATTTATCTCTTTCTCACCATGCATACATATAACAGTACCAACTAGGTGGGAGAAATGCCTATAACAATTAAAAGAATTAAAGTGGGAGGCACACAGGAAGCAACCACGACTACAAGTCACACAGAAAACATAAGTGCACAATAACAACTCAAGATAAAGACATGAATATATACATAACGAAAATATATCACAATATAATGTATGTCCCTCGTCCTCGCCTGCACGGAAACACCCCTCGTGCCATGAACATATGATAGTATAAAAATAATGGCACGACATCACTCTTCGTTCTTTTACTCTCATCCTCACCTGATAATAAAAATGAAATGGCACGACATCATCCTTCATGCTTTACACTCTCAATGGCATGGCATCACCCTTCATGCTTTACACTCTCAATGGAACGACATCACCCTTCGTGCTTTACACTCTCCCTCACATGATAATGTATATGAAATGACACGACATCACCGTTCGTGCTTTATACTCTTCCTTACTTGATAATATATATGAAATGGCACGGCATCACCCTTTATGCTTTACACTATTCCTAACCAAGCACATGTATATCATTAACAAACAAGGTAGGAAGCATAAATAACATCGGGGAGGTGTTTAAACAACAACACATATACAACAATTCATATCAAAATTTGCCCACCGGCCAAAACCAACTCGAAAGATACAACAAACAAAATCAATTAATTTCAAAGCAAATATCCCAAGGCTCCAAACAACGTATATAAAACCTCAAAACAACAACAAAGATGAAAAAGTAACTCAGCATAAGACAACACCTTCTTTAATCCAAATTTTGATAAATATATTAATCCCTCTTTTTAAGCTTATTTAATTAATTATTTGCAGATAAGGAATCTATAATGAAATTATTTTCAAGAAATGTCAACCCAACTAACCACGGTATTTCACATAAAAATGAAAGTCGCAATCACACCAAATTATCATATAAAAATAACCTCGGCAAATAAGGAATGATGGATGACAAATAAATGATTTAATAAGTGCCATCAATTTCCAATTTAATACATAAGGGCGTCTACGAATTTTAACCAATATAATTTGCACGTATAAATCAAGTATGTACTCGTCACCTCGCGTACAAGATTTTCAATTACACAATTTACACATGAGACTCAATGCCTAAGGGGTAATTTCCCCTAGTCAAAGTTAGGCAAGATACTTACCTTTTTGAAGTTATGCCAATATTCCAAAATAGTCATCTTGCTTGAATTAATCCTTCGGACATGTCAAATCTATTCAAATTAATTGTACAACTTCATTATTGACTTAAAATTTTATTCTAAAAAGTCAACTAAAGTCAACACAGGGCTCGCCTCTCGGAACCCAACATAGTTTTCATGAAATCCGAACACTTATTCCGATACGAGTTCAACTATACCAATTTTATTAAATTCCGATTACAACTCGACCTCCAAATCTTAAATGTTTTGTTTTTGGTAGATTTTGCAAAAGTTTTAATTTCTTCCATTTAAATCCTAATTAAACGATGAATATAACCATAGATTCATGATATATAATCACTTTAGGATATAGAACACTTACCCCAACCAAGTTTGTGATCCCTCCAGAATCGCCCAAAACCGAGCTCCAAAAATCCAAAACGAAAATGGAAAAATTACCAAGTTCAATCCTTATGTTTCTGTCCAGTTTCGCACCCGCGGGCAATTGTTTTGCGCTTCTGCGAAGCCGCTTTTGCGAGACCCTTCTCGCTTCTGCGAAAGACCACTACCAACAACCCCATCGCACCTGCAGACCCCTTTCTTCTTCTGCGAATTCGCAGGTGCCATGTCCTTCAATATTTGCTTCTGTGGTGAATGCCTCGCTTCTGCGAGGTTGCTTCTGCGATGAAGCTTCCGCAGAAGCAAAAACACTAGCAACTCCAAAAGGTTCAGCAGTTCCAATGTCCAAGAATCTAATCCGTTAGCCTTCCGAAATACACCCGAGGCTCTCAGGACCTTAACCAAATATAACAACATATCCCAAAATATAGTACGAACTTAGTTGAGGCTTCAAACCATATCCAACAACGCCGAAATTATGAATCGCATCGAATCGAATTATGAGTTTTCAAATCTTCCAACTTTTTATATTTTGTGCCGAACCGTAACAAATCAATCCAGAATGACTTCAAATTTTGAACACAAGTCATAAATGACGTAATAGAGCTGTTCCAATTTTCGGAATCGAAATCCGACCTAGTTATCAAAAATTCGACCTTTGGTCGAACTTTCCAAAAATCTTCTATTTTCCAACTTTCGCCAAAATGCGTCGAATTGTCCTACGGACTTCCAAATCCAAATTCGGACATGCTCCTAGTTCCGAAATTATCATACGAAGCTATTGACATAATCAAAATTCTATTCCGGGGTCGTTTACACAAAAGCCAATTCTCTGGTCAACTCTTTCCATTTAAGCTTCAAAAATGAGAATTTCTCTTTCAATTAAATTCCGAACCTTTCAAAAACCCACCTCGACCGAAAGCACGAGTCATAATACATTTTACGAAGTTGCACGGGACCTTAAGTCGCTGAATGGGGCGTTAATTCTTAAAATAACAAGTCGGGTCGTTACATTCTCCACCTCTTAAACATACGTTCGTCCTCGAACATGCCAAAAATCTTTCTGGGGATATTAAATTACTGGGTGTATTCTTTCACACATACTCGTGAGTGATTCTACGTTCCGCAATGTAACACGGGTCCAACAACACCATCTTAGTTGAGATTGTTTCTTTTATCCATACTTATAAGCTTTAAAGCCAATTTATTACTCTCCAATAAATTTCGAATGCCTGGTTTTTCATATTAACACACTGTGTTAGTCTCAATCGGCTGTAGCATTTTCGTGCCCAAACACACATTATACGTATGCCCTTAACTACATATCTGATCATAATAGCTGTTCATAATTAATTCCAATATCATCAATTAACCTCATATTTACCAAACCTCGTTTCACATTTTCACAACACTGACAGCAAAATGTGAGGCATGAAGACCTCATAGCTATTTACCCGACTTAACGAGTCACATTTAACGCCGCCTAGGCAGTCACCTCGTAGGCTAAAACTCAATATTTGCCTTAAAATTATGGATACATATGCACATAAATACATAAAATAATTATCAAATAAGCCTAACATGCATGACTCCATATTAATACTATAGTACAAATTTTATTTCACAAAGGAAGAATTTAAACGCAAAATATTTTTACCACAAGGACCTCGTCCTTATATAACTTTTACCGTGGCTTGTAGCCCAGTTTAAATATTTCACATCATATAAAAATATGAGGATCTCGTCCTCAACTCTGAATCACAAGTATTTTGCATGTTATGCCAACTGAAAATTTTCCATTCCCTTTCTTTCTTCTTTTTAATAAATTTCGTAAACAATTTTCACAGCACATAATGAACTCCCATACTAATAGGATATATGACTTATAAAATTGAGATCAATTATTTCGAAATCACATCAAACCCACTGTAGTGAGTAATAGAAAGTCACTTTTGGACTTATAGCCCTCAATAGTATACAAAATAAAAATGATAGTCACAGACTAACACCGTCAAGTCTCCCAACAGGGATAAACATATAAGTGGCTCACAAAATTACGAGGCTCACCCATAAGCGGAGTATAATAGGAGGACTCGCCTCAATATAAAGAACCAAATCAAATTAAGGAAGAATACCCATTTTATAACAAATCGGAATCATACCTGTAACGACACCATCTGGTGTAGTGTCCTCATCCACACCCTAGAAAATATATCAACGGGTCGGGCCTCCACCTCTTAGGCGCCCTCTACCCGCCTATCCTCCACCCCTAACTAGTTGTTCACGTGGCGTATGAACTGGAATAAAGCCTATAGCCTGAGTGTCTTGATGAAATTCACCTCTTCCAAGTCTAGGACCGTCTCTCATGATCTGGTATCACCACACTCATAACAACTCATATGAAGTCGCGACTGCTCGTACTGAGTCTGTATTAGATAACTGAAATAACCACTGTAAGAACCTCGTGCCAATGGTACACTAAAGTATTAACTGGAGCACTACAAGTATTTTGGATTGTGAACTGGGCTGACGGATTGCCCGAGCCTCCGCCATGATGAGTCATAGTTGCAGAGTATAATCACATCCTCCAAAGTTCCGAGACCTTTTGGCCTCCTTAGCCTCTTTTTCCTCACTTCGAAAACGTTCTAATATCCTAGCAATCTCTACTACTTGTTGAAACGGAATGTCAGTCTATAACTCTCGAGCCATACATATTTTAAAATCATAACCGAGCCCTCCAATGAATCTACGGACTCACTTTCTAACTATACAAACCAAGATAGGTGCATGGCGGGCTAACTCATTAAACTTGATAGCATATTCTGACACCGTCATAGTGCCGTAATGCAACCGTTCAAACTCTGTGCGCCACGCATCCCGGAGAGTCTGGGGGACAAACCCTTTCAAAAACATCTCCGAAAATTGAGCCCAAGTTGATGGCATTGCACTGGCTAGTCTACCTTCTTCATAAACTTGCCACCACTGATACGCTGCCCCTGACAGCTGAAATGTAGTAAAGGCAACTCTACTCACTTCCACAATACCAATGGTGCGTAGAATGCAGTGACACTTTTCTAAAAATCCCTAGGAATTCTCGGTAGCTATGACACCAAAAGTAGGTGGAATATACCTCTTTAATCTCTCAAGTCTCTTTTATTCTTCTTCTGACGTCTCTGGCCAGACCTCAGGCTAAACCATAATAGCAGGTTGTACCGGTACTATACCCGGAACCTGATCAATGTGAACCTGTTGCTTTGAAGTACGAGCGGTAGGAGTCTGAGCTCCTCCCCCAATATGTGAAATATTCGGTGCAATGGAGATCAATCCTGCCTGAGTTAATATACCTGTCACGACCCAATTTCGCCTATAGGTCATGATTGCGCCCAACACAATGGCTAGGCAAGCCAACTAACAATTTAAACATACATCGATTATTTTTCAGAAATTTTTAAGTAATTTTGTTCCTTTACTAGCAATATTAAAGAAAATAGAAAAGGTACCGGTTAATTTAAATCCAAAAAATAATAATCAACTCCCAATTCTACCAATGTGTGTGTCAAGACCTAGTGTCACAAGTGTATGAGCATCTAGTAGATTATACAAAAAATATAAATACTATCTGGAATGAAATGGACAGAATAAAATTCCCGGAAGAGGCACTAGTTGCTGCAGAACGGCTCAGAAAGCAGCTCACCACTAAGCCTCTGGATAACGCGGGTGCGCACCGAAAGGTCCAACAATAGCACATGTCTCAGGTCCTGCACAAAAAGTGCAGCAAGTGTAGCATGAGTACGTAAACAATGTGTACCCAGTAAATATCAAGCCTAATCTCGAAAGAGTAGAGACGAGATGTTCGACTTTGACACTCACTAAGGGTCAATAATAATAAATAGAATAAAATAGAAATATTTAAATCAACATGATTCATAGAGTTAACAATAATTTTATTTAACCAACAGAAATAATTAAATTCCTTCAAATGCAATAATTTCCAATCTATTAATTAAATTCACAAGCTGAAATTAACTATCAAGGTATCATGTAATTATTATTATTATTAGGAACGACTTCTGCCGAGGTTGTACGGCCCGATCCAGAGTGTCGTGTACACTGCTGAGGGACGTGTGACGCGATCCATAGATTCATCTATTCTGCCGAGGTGTTCGGCCCGCTCCACAAGAAAGGAGGATAATTTTTTATGTACCTCCGGAATGAGAATGTATTTATTAAAGGATTAATACGAGAGGATGCACAATTTCTTTTAACAATTAAATTAATTCATATAAAAATTCAAGTATATCAGATTTCAATCTCTTACTATGTTTCTCTAACAATTCACAATATATATCAAATAATTTAATTAAATAAAGAATACAATTTACACACATAGTTCATGCTGTGAGGCCTAAACTATCCGGATTTTAGCATAGATAGTAGCTACATACAGATGCTTTGAGTCCTAAACTACCCGGACTTTAGCATAGATAGTAGCTACGTACGGACTCTCGTCACCTCGTGGGTACGTACCCCCCACAATTAGCAATAATTATTATTTTAATCAACTATGGGGTAAATTTCCCCTCACATGATTAGACAAGAGACTTACCTTGTCTCAAAGTCCACTTTTCCGATCAAAATGTCGCGAAAACCTCAATTTGATGCCAAAAAATCCGAAACTATTCGAAAGTTATATAAAATAATTAATACACGTTCAATAATTCGAAATTAATCTATTAAATAAATTACTCTATCAAAAATGGTAAAATTCCTAAAATTTACCCCGGGCCCACGTGCCCGGATTTCAGAAATTTTTGGATGAAAACGTTACCCATAATCTCAAGAACTCAAATATACAATTTTCATCCAATTCCATAACCATTTTCGTGGTTAAAATCTCATTGTTGTCAAAACCTAGGTTTTTCATCTAAACCCTTGATATTTAAGATTTACCGATTATAATCTACCCATAATCTATGTATTTAACTCAAGGTTTGTAGAATTAACTTACCTTCAAATTGCTAGTTGAAATCCCCTCTCAAAAAGCTCTGAAATATCCCAAACATAGAAGACAAACGGACTAAAAATGGACTGAGCTTCGTCCATTTTAAGGTTCTGTCCAAGCAGGTTTTTCGCACCTGCGAAGGGAGTAAACATACATGTGGCTTCGCACCTGCGGAAATTCCTCGCAGGTGTGCATTTCCCTCGACATGCCCAGTCTCGCATCTTCACATTTTGTCTTGCACCTGCGCGTTCGCAGGTGCGCAAAACTTCTGCATCTGCGGTCAGTTGCCTGCCCTCCCCTTTCCGCTTCTGCGAGCCAAAGTCACATCTGCGATGGTCGCACTTGCGGCTGTCAAGCGCAGGTGGGAACATACCAGAAGCAGAAAGCTTCTATTCTTCCTCAAATTCCAAAGTTGGTCTGAGCCTCGTCCGGTGAACACTCGGGGCTCCCTAGGCCCCGCCCAAACATACCAACCAGTTTGAAATCATAAAACAGACTCGATCGAACTCTCGAAAAGTGTAAAACAATATCAAATCTAAGAATCATACCCCAAACCAAATTGATTCAATTTAGAAATTTCAAAATTTTCAAACTTACTCTAAACGCGCTGAAATATACTTATACTACTCGGAATGACACCAAATTTTGCGTGCAAGTCTTAAATCACTATACGGAGTTGTTCCCAAACTCGGAATTTCAAACGGACCTCGATTACTCCAAAACCTACTCCAAACCATATTTAAAGAACTTTAAACCTTCAAATAGTTGATTTTCACTATTAAGTGCCAAAACGCTCCCGGGTTATCCAAAACCCGATTCGAACATACGACCATGTCCTAAAGCATCATACGAACCTATTGGAACCATTAAATCCTGATTCTGGGGTCGTTTTCTCAAAATGTTGACCGAAGTCAAACTTGGACTTTTAAGGCCAACTTAACGAACCAAGTGTTCTGATTTCAACCCGAATACTTTCAAATCCTGAACCAACCATCCTCGCAAGTCATAAATTAATAAAAGCACATAGGGGGAGTTTTATTTAGGGGAATGGGGTTCTAAAAGTAAAAATGACCGGTTGGGTCAGTACAATACCAAACATGTTCAGGAACTGTGCTAAAGTCTCCTGAAATCCTAGGGTAACAACAGGTGCTTCTGGTACCTGTCCCCCAACCGGAGCTACTGGTGGCTCTTCAACTGTTACTCTGACAGGTGTTCTAGTTGCGACACGTGCCCTTCCTCGACCTCTACCTCGACTTCTACCTCGGCCCCGGCCTCTTGCGGCTCTAGCAGTATGCGCGGTTGTTTTATCAGCTGACCAGGTAGCACATGTCCTCACCATTTGTGAGAGAATAGAGATGCACATGCTCAAATTCCAAAATCAACAAATTCCTCATGACAGGAATGAAAGAAGTAAAAATTTCCTAATAGTTTGTACCCTCTCGAAGATAAGTACAGGCGTCTCCGTACCGATCCGCAAGACTCTACTAGACTCGTTCGTGACTTGTAGAACCTATGAACCTAGAGCTCTGATACCAACTTGTTACGACCAAAAATCCCATCACAGGCATCGTGATGTCACTTAGTCTCTAAGACTAAGTAAGCCAATTATAATTACAATTCAAGCCAATTTTGTTTTTATACAAGTGTCAACACTAACAGCGGAAATATTCAACAATCTCCCAAGACTCATAATACTGAGTCATGAACTCTAATTGAATACATGGAATTATCTTTAGGGCCGAATATACAATACTGTTCAAATAAAAAATTAACAGTACAATAAAAATGGAAAGACTCCAAAGGACTGCGATAACCAAGAAATCATACCTTGAATCCTTGCGATCATACTCTAATCTCTGTCCCAATCCGATATCTTCAATACCTGGCTCTGCACAAAAATATGCAGAAGTGTAGTATGAGTACACCACGGTCGGTACCCAATAAGTATCAAAACTAACATCAGTGGAGTAGTGACGAGGAACAGTCAAGACACTCATTAGTCAAATAACCTGTGCAATATAGCATACAAAAATAATAGAAAACAAATAGCAGTGATAACAACACCAATCAACTAATGATTTAAACAGTAAGGCAACATGAACACCATAAATATTTCTCAAACGAATAATAAACACAGGTACAACCAATTAATCAAGTCCTTCAAAATATATATAATTTATCTATAAGTTTTATTTAAATAAAAATCTATAGAATATAATCCTTTTCAATAAATATATTTTGAATATACTTCCTTCAAATAAATATCTTACGAATCTAATTCTTTCAAATAAATATCTTTCAAATATAATTCTTTCAAGTAAATATCCTTCAAATATAATTCTTTCAAGTAAATATCTTTCGAATATAATTCTTTCAAGTAAATATCTTTCAATTATAATTATTTCAAATAAATATCTTTCGAATATAATTTTTTCAAATAAAAGTAACCATGTGACACCTCATTTAACCTTCATGGTGTGATACATATATTCAACATGTCACATCAAATGGCACGGCAATACCTTCGTGCATTTGTCTCATTCTCACCATATATATATATACATAGATCAAATCAATTGGCACGGCAATACCCTTCGTGCATTTATCTCTTTCTCACCGTGCATACATATAACAGTACCAACTAGGTGGGAGAAATGCCAATAATAATTAAAATAAATAAAGTGGGAGGCACACAGGAAGCAACCACGACTACCAGTCACACAAAAAATATAAGTGCACAATAACAACTCAAGATAAAGACATTAATGTATACACAACCCTCGTCCTCGCCTGCACGGAAATACCCTTCGTGCCATAAACATATGATAATATAAAAATAATAGCACGACATCACCCTTCGTGCTTTTACTTTCATATTCACCTGATAATATAAATGAAATGGCACGGCATCACCATTCATACGTTATACTCTCAATGGCACGACATCACCCTTCTTGCTTTACACTTTCAATGGCACGGCATCACCCTTCGTGCTTTACACTCTCACTCATATGATAATGTATATGAAATAACACGGCATCACCTTTCGTGCTTTACACTCTTCCTTACATGATAATGTATATGAAATGGTACGGCATCACCCTTCGTGCTTTACACTCTTCCTCACCAAGCACATGTATATCATTAACAAACAAGGTAGGAAGCATAAATAACATCGAGAGTGGGGGGGGGGGTGTTTAAACAACAACACATATACAACAATTCATATCACAATTTGCCCACCGGCCACAACCAACTCCAAAGATACAACAAAAAAATTAATTAATTTCAAAGCAAATAGCCTAAGGCTCCAAACAACGTATATAAAACCTCAAAACAACAATAAAGATGGAAAAGTAAATCAGCATAGGACAACATCTTCTTTAATCCAAATTTTGATAAATATATTAACGCCTGTTTTAAGCTTATTTAATTAAATTTTTGCAGATAAGAAATCCATAATGAAATTATTTCTACGAAATGTCAACCCAACTAACCACGGTATTTCACATAAAAATGAAAGCGGCAATCACACCAAATTATCATATAAAACTAACCCCGACAAACAAGGAATGACGGATGACAAATAAATGATTTAATAAGTGCCAACAATTTCCAATTTAATACATAAGGGCGTCTACGAATTTTAACCGATATAATTTTAACGTATAAATCAAGTACGTACTCGTCACACCGCGTACATGATTTTCAATTACACAATTTACACATGAGACTCAATGCCTAAGGGGTAATTTTCCCTAGTCAAAGTTAGACAAGATACTTACCTTTTTGAAGTTATGCCAATATTCCAAAATAGTCATCTTGCTTGAATTAATCCTCCGGACATGTCAAATCTATTCAAATTAATTGTACAACTTTATTAAAATTCATCGAAAATAATTCCTGATAATAAAACGTCGATTTAAAATTTTATTCTAAAAGGTCAACCAAAGTCATCGCGGGGCCCGCCTATCGGAACCCGACATAATTTTCATGAAATCCAAATACCCATTCCAATACGAGTTCAACCATACCATTTTTATCAAATTCCGATAACAACTCGACCTCCAAATCTTAAATTTTTTGTTTTTGAAGATTTTACAAAAATCTTGATTTCTTCCATTTAAATCCAAATTAAACGATGAATATAATCATAGATTCATGCAATATAATCACTTTAGGATATAGAACACTTACCCCAACCAAGTTTGTCAAAAATCCCTTCAGAATCGCCCAAAGCCGAGCTCCAAAAATCCAAAACGAAAATGGAAAAATGACCAAGTTTAATCCTTATGTTTGTCCCGAGTTTCGCACCCGCAGGAAATTTTCTTCCGCTTCTGAGAGACCCTTCTCGCTTCTCGAAAGACCACTACCAACAACCACATCACACCTGCGGACCCCTTTCTGCATCTGCGAATTCGCAGGTGCGACACAACCTGCGCAGCTGCGGAAGCAGTCGCTTCTGCGTCTTCCTTTCCCGCTTCTGCGGCTCTGCAGCTGCGGGATTTGCTTTGCACTTCCAACCACTTCCATATCCTTCCATCTTCGCTTCTGCGGTGAATGCCTCACTTCTGCGAGGTCGTTTCTACGATGAAGCTTCCGCAAAAGCGAAAACACGAGCAAGTCCAAAAAGTCCAGCAGTTCCAATATCCAAGAATCTAATTCGTTAACCTTCCGAAATCCACCCCGAGACCCTCAGAACCTTAACCAAATATATCAACATGTCCCAAAATATAATACAAACTTTGTTGAGGCTTCAAACCACATCAAACAATGCCGAAATTACAAATCGTGCATCAAATCGAATTATGAATTTTCAAATCTTCCAACTTTTATATTTTGTGCGGAAACGTATCAAATCAATCCGGAATGACTTCAAATTTTGTACACAAGTTATAAATGACGTAATGGAGTTTTTCTAATTTCTGGAATCAAAATTCGACCTCGTTAGCAAAAATTCGACCTTAGGTCGAACTTTCCAAAAAGTTTCTATTTTCCAACTTTCGCCAAAATGCGTCGAATTGTCCTACGGACTTCCAAATCCAAATCCGGATATATGCCTAAGTCTGAAATCACCATACGAAGCTATTGACATAATCATAATTTCCTTCCGGGGCCGTTTACTCAAAAGTCAACTCTCTGGTCAACTCTTTCCATTTAAGCTTCAAAAATGAGAATTTCTCTTTCAATTAAATTCTGAACCTTCCAAAAACCAACCTCGACCGCACACGTGAGTCATAACACATATTACGAAATTGCTCGGGACCTTAAGTCGCTGAACCAAGCGTTAATTCTTAAAACGATAAGTCGGGTTGTTACACTTGGGCTTCTTCCTATCTCTAGAACACTCTAACTTTTCTCTAATATCATCAGATAATTGCCCCAAAAACAACCCAAAGCCTATTTATCAAAATGAGATAGGGTTATGAAAATAAGAAAATCGACCCTCCGAACTTAGGGATGCGGTCGCACAATGGACCGCACAATGAGTATGCGGGTTGTACAATGGACCGCAAAACTGATGCCCAAAACTGGGCTGCACTGGTCAGATCTGCGATCATTTTATGGTTCGTAAGCCACTTTTGCGATCGCATAATACTTTTGCGGGCGCACATCTGACCACAGAATCACATTCTTCCAGCCTTTGGTAATTGGATCGTAACTACGCGTAAGAGTGTCCAAATGACGAACGGGTTGAAGCGTTAGAAACTAGACTCAAAGATCTTTTATTTGATAGGTTGTGCTATAATCTATCACTATAATCACGGTATAACTTGTTAACCAACCAAACGACCCCTTAGTTATATATACTCACATAGAATTCCGAAAATCCTGCTGGACAGGGGTGGAGCTAGAGCTTTGGATGTGGGTTTAGCCGAACCTAATAGCTTTGGTCCAAATTCCGTATTTATCTTTAAAAATTCATTGAATATGTAAAAGTCATTAATTTAGAACCCAATAACTTAGAAGAAATAAAATCCTGAATGTAATGACCCAACTGGTCATTTTAACTTTTAGAACCTCGTTCCCTAAAATAAAACTTCTCGTATATACTTTTAATGATTTATGCCTTTCGGGGATGGTTGGTTCGGGATTTGAAAGTGTTTGGGTTGAAATCGGAACACTTGATTCCTTAAGTTGGCCTTAAAGTGCTAAATTTGACTTCGGTCAATATTTTGAGAAAACAATCTCGGAATAGAATTTTGACAATTCCAACAGCTACATATGGTGATTTTGGACTTAGGAGCGTATTCAGAATTCTATTTGGAAGTCCGTAGTTAAATTAGACTTGAAATGGCTAAAATAGGAATTTACGTTTAGAAGTTTGACCGGGGAGTTTACTTTTTGATATCGGAGTCGTAATCCAGTTTTGAAAATTTTCATAGCTCCGTTATGTCATTTATGACTTGTGTGCAAAATTTGAGGTCAATCGGACTTGAATTGGTAGGTTTCGGTACATAATATAGAAGTTAGAAATCTTAAGTTTCATTAAGCTTGAATTGAGTGATGATTTGTGGTTTTAGCGTTGTTTGGTGTGATTTGAGGGTTCAACTAAGTTTGTATGATGATTTGGGACTTGTTGGTATAATTGGTTGAGGTCTTGAGGGGCTCGGGTGAATTTCGAACGACTAACGGATCACTTTTGGCCTTTGGAACACTGCTGATAGCTGCTGGTATTTTCTTCTAGTATCCTTATACGCGTTCCCGTAAGTTGGTCTGCGATCGGGTAGGGTTATTTTAGGTAGCTGAAAATGTATTCACTGCGATCGCGTGGATACATCCGTGATCGCGTAGGATTGGCCAGTGTGTGTATCGCGATCGCATGGCATTGTTTGCGATCGCGTAGGGGAAATTTGAGAGGAAGCTAGGCCACGCGTTTGTGCTACGTGATCACGTGAAGAGGGATGCGATCGCGTAGTATCAGAACCTGGTGCATCGCGATCGCGTGGGACTTGATGCGATCGCGTAGGGTTAATGTTTGGGCAGAAAATTTGTTCTACGCGATCGCGTGAGTAAGTTCACAATCGCGTAGAAGAAATCACTGGGAAGAGGGTTTAAGTTCTGAACCATTTTTAACGATTTGGAGCTCGGATTTAGGCGATTTTTGGGAGATTTTCAGAGAAAACAATGGGGTAAGTGTTCCTAACTCAATATTGCTTAAATTACCCGAATCCATCACTATTTTTATCATTTAATTGGTGAATTGAGTTGGAAAAATTCGAAAACCCTCTTGGATAGATTTGAGGATTTGAGGGCCGAATTGATATCGGAATTTAGTGATTTTGGTATGGGTAGACTCGTGGTTGAATGGGTTTTCATATTTTGTAAGTTTCGCCGGATTCTGAGATGTGAGTCCCACAGACAAATTTTTAATTAATTTCAGAATTGTTATTGCAAATGTAGTATTTTCTTATAGAATTGATTCCTATAATATTTAGTGATCGTATCGATTATTTTTGGCTAGATTCGAGCAAGACAGAGTTGGTTAATTGTGAAAAAGGCATTATAGTGGATTAAATTGGAGCAAGACGAGGTAAGTCTCTTGTCTAATCTTGTGAGAGGGAAATTACCTCATAGGTGATTAAAATTAAATAATTGTTACTAATTGTGGGGGCTACGTACGCACGAGGTGACGAGAGTCCGTGCGTAGCTACTATTAATGCTAAAGTACGGGTAGTTTAGAATTCAAAGCATGAATTACTTGTGTAAATTGTATTCTTTGTTTAATTAATATTATTTGATATATACATATATTGTGAATTGTTAGATAAAAATATTGAAGGATGAAAATCTCATATATTTGATTTTTCTGTTTAAATTAATTAACTGTTAAGAGAAATTGTTCTTCCTCCCGAATTTATCTTATAATAAATATACTCTCCTTCAGGAGGTACATAAGAAAATGTCCTCCTTTCTTGTGGAGAGGGCCGAACGCCTTGACAGGATAGATGCATCTATGGATCGTGCCGCATGTCCCTCGACAGTGTACACGACACTCTAGCGGGTCGTACGTCCTCGACAGAAATCATGTTTTATAATAATAATTACACGATACATTAATAATTTATTTCAGCTTGTGAAGCTAATTGATAAATTGAAAAAATCCTTGGAATTTAATGAATTATTATTCTTGCTTGTTAAAGAATTAATTCTTATTCCTGTAATTGATATTTAATTGATAAATTAAAAATTATTTGAATTGAAGAAATTTAATTTATATATTGAGAATTGTTGCATTTGAAAAAATTTGATTGTTTTTGCTGATTTAATAAATTATGTAAATCATGCTGATTTAAATATCTTAATTGTATTTCAATTATTACTATTGACCCATAATGAGTGTCAAAGTCGGCCATCTCGTCTCTACCACTTCGAAATTAGGCTTGATACTTACTGGGTACATGTTGTTTACGTACTCATACTACACTTGCTGTACTTATTGTGCAGGACTTGAGGCAAGTACTAGTAAGGGATCTATCGTCTTACACCCACGCTATCCATGGGAATAGTGGTGAGCTAGCTTTCTGTGTCGTACTACAGCTACTGGTGTCTCTCCTTGTATCTTTTTATTCTATCTATTTTATTTTAGACAGTATTTGAGATTTTGTATAATCTACTAGATGCTCATACACTTGTGACACCAGGTCTTGGCACACACATTGGTAGAATTTGGGCTTTATTATTTTTCTTGGTTTTAACTTTTGTCAATGAATGATTAATTTATTAACGGGGCTTGTCTAGCTGTAGTGTTGCCATCACGACCTATATGTGAAATTGGGTCATGACAACATGGTATCAGAGCACTAGGTTCACTTAGGTCTCACAAGTTATGAGCAGGCATAATAGAGTTTTGCGGATCGGTACGGAGACGTCTGTACTTATCTTCGAGAGGCTATAGGGTGTTAGGAAATTACCTTTCTTCATATTCCATCGTGCAATTAATGTAGTACTAAATATCCTTATCTTATTCTCTCACAGATGGTGAGAACGCGCTCGAATGAAGTTCCAGACCAGGGAAGAGCTACTCCCCCAGTTGCTATAGGCCGAGGGAGGGCTCCAGCCCGTGGTAGAGGACGAAGGCATCCTAGGACTGTTCCAGTTATGCCACTAGTGGGTCAAGTAGAGAATCCCATTATTGAGGAGCAGGGTGAGGTGCCTGTGGCAGAGCAAGCTCCGGTGGATTTCACATCTGCACCGGGATTTCAGGATGTCATGGGTCGTATGCTGCGGTTCATGGACAATATGACTCAGGTCGGTTTATTTCTGGCAGACCCAGCCATATCTCAAGCGGGCGGGGGAGCACAGACCCCTATCGCACATGCTCATGGACACGCAACGGTTGTATATCAGACCCAGGGTGCATTACTCGTGGGTGGAGCCTAGCCAGCGGTAACAGCTACGCCTGACCTCAGGCCAACTGTAGTCGCCGATCCTCAGAAACTATTGGACAGGTGGACTAGACTACATCCTCTTGTATTTGGGGGTGAGTGACATGAGGATCCACAGGACTTCATTGATCGTTGCGGGGACAGACTGCACAACATGAGGATATTGGAATCTCATGGGGTTGACTTTGCTACTTTTCAGCTAGAGGGCATGGCCTGTAGATGGTGGCAGTCTTATACTCTTGGCAGACCACCAGATTCTCCTCCCATGACTTGGAACAAGTTCACCCGTATCTTCCTGGATAGGTATATTCCACCCTCATAGAGAGAAGAGTTGCTGTTTCAGTTTGAGCAGCTCCAGTTGGGTCAGATGTCAGTGACTGATTATGAGGCGAGGTTTTCTGAATTATGTCGCCATGCACTTATGAAACTCCCTACTGAGGCGGAGAGAGTGCGTAGGTTTGTAGCCGGTTTACATATTGTTATTTAGGCCACTATGGCTCGAAAGGTTGAGATGAGTACTTCTTATGAGTAAGTTGTGGAGATAGCCCGGAGGATTGAGGGTGTGCATCAGCAGAGCCGGGAGCAGATTATGAGAGATAAGCGGTTCAGGTACTATGGAGAGTTCAGGGGTGCTCCGTCTGGGGGCAGAGGTCAGTTTGTGAGGGGACAGTCCAGCAGACCCCCATATCCAGCACCACCACCTCCTCGAGGTGCTCCAGTGCGAGCTTATCTCAATGCTATACCAGAGAGTTCTTACCGCCCACCAGCTATTCAGGGTCCTCTTAGTGGGTATTCAGTTCCCCAGGGCCATACACTTAGTCAACAACCCATCGCACCGAAGAGTTGTTACGAGTGCGGGGATCCCAGTCACATGCGGAGGTTTTGCCCCAGGCTTCGGGGTAGACTAGTACAGCAGGGTTAGCAACCTATGCTTACTGGACCAGTTTCTTCACCAGTGGTCCGACCACCAAGAGGTGGAGGACAAGTGGGTAGGGGCCATCCTAGAAGTGGAGGTCAGCCAGGCGGAGGCAAGCCAGTTGGCGCTCCAGCTCGGTTATATGCTTTTCCGGCTAGACCAAATGCAGAGGCCTCAGATGCTGTGATTATAGGTATTATTTCTATTTGCGGCAAAGATGCCTCAGTATTATTTGATCCAGGATCCACGTATTCATATGTGTCATCTCTATTTGCTCCATTCCTGGGTGTTTCTTGTGAGTCCTTGAGTACTCTTATTTATATGTCCACTCCTGCAGGTGATTCTGTTATTATGAGCCGGATCTACCGGTCTTGTATTATTACATTCTGTGGTTATGAAAGTAGAGCAGATCTCTTATTGCTAGAAATGATCGATTTTGAAATTATTCTGGGTAGGTTATCTCCAAATCTTGCTATTCTAGATTGTCATACCAAAATTGTTACCTTGACTATTCCATCTTTGCCTAGGCTGGAGTGGAAGGGTTCGTCGGTTAGTTCATTTAATAGGGTTATTTCTTTTATACATGGTTGAGAAGGGTTGGCTGGCTTATCTAGCCTATGTTCGGGATACTACTGCAGAGACTTCGACTATTGATTCAGTGCCAGTAGTTCGGGAGTTCTCCGATGTATTTCCTTTAGATCTTCCAGGTATGCCACCTGATCGTGATATTGATTTATGTATTGACTTGGCCCCAGATACTCAGCCTATATCTATCCCACTGTATCGCATGGCTCCTAAAGAATTAAAAAAGTTGAAAGAAAAGCTTGAAGAATTACTAGCTAAAGGGTTTGTCAAACCTAGTGTATCGCCTTGGGGTGCACCGGTATTATTTGTGAAGAAGAAAGATGGCACAATGCGAATCTGTATTGATTATCGCCAATTAAACAAAGTCACTATTAAGAACAAGTACCCGTTGCCGCGTATTGATGACCTATTTGACCAGTTGCAGGGTGCTAGGGTGTTCTCTAAGATCGACTTGAGGTCGGGGTATCATCAGTTGAAGATTCGAGATTCGGGTGTTCCGAAAACTGCTTTCCGTACTAGATATGGTCATTATGAGTTTTTGGTAATGTCTTTTGGTTTAACTAATGCCCCGACAATGTTTATGTATTTGATGAACAGGGTATTCATGCCGTATATTGATTCATTTGTCATTGTCTTCATTGATGACATTTTGATCTACTCGCGCAGTAAGGAAGAACATGATCAGCATATGAGAGTAGTGCTTCAGACATTGCGGGAACAAAAGCTATATGCTAAGTTCTCTAAATGTGAGTTTTGGCTAGAGTCTATAGCATTTTTGGGACATATTGTATCGAGCAAAGGTATTAGAGTTGATCCCAAAAAGATTGAGGCAGTTTAAAATTGGCATCGTCCCACTACGGCGACTGAGATCAAGAGTTTTCTGGGTTTAGCATGTTATTATCGTCGGTTTGTGGAAGGTTTTTCATCTATTGCAGCACCTTTGACCAAATTAACCCAGAAGGGTGTTCAGTTCCAATGGTCCGATGATTGTGAGGCAAGCTTTCAGAAGCTCAAGACAGCATTAACTACAACACCAGTGTTAGTATTACCTTCCGGTTTGGGGATGTATACAGTGTATTGCGATGCCTCACGCGTTGGTTTGGGTTGTGTATTAATGCAGGAAGGGCGAGTTATTGCATATGCTTCACGTCAGTTGAAGCCCCACTAGCAGAATTATCCGGTACATGATTTGGAGTTAGCTACGATTGTTCATGCCCTTAGGATTTGGAGGCATTATCTTTATGGGGTGTTCTGTGAAGTTTATACTAATCATCACAATTTGCAGCATTTGTTCAAGCAGAGGGACCTAAATTTGAGGCAGTGCAGATGGCTGGAATTACTAAAAGATTATGATATTACTATCCTGTATCATCTGGGCAAGGCAAATGTGGTTGCAGATGCTTGGAGCAGAAAGTCAGAGAGTATGGGCAGTTTGGCTTTCATTTCAGTAGAGGAAAGGCCATTAGCCTCGGATATTCAGTCCTTGGCTAACAGACTTGTAAGGCTGGATATTTCAGAGCCCAGCCAAGTTCTTGTATGTGTTGTAGCTCAGTCTTCACTATTTGAACAGATCAAGGCTCGTCATTATAATGATCCACACTTGATGGTTCTTCGATAAACGGTACTACGCGGTGGTGCCAAGGAAGTTTCTATTGGAGTGGATGGTGTTCTGCGACTCCATGATCATCTATGTGTTCCTAATGTGGAAGGACTGAGTAAAAACATCCTAGATGAGGCACACAGTTCTCGGTATTTTATTCATCCAGGTACTACTAAGATGTAACGTGACTTGAGGCAGCATTATTGGTGGTGACGAATGAAAAAGGACATAGTTGAGTATGTAGCTAGGTGTCTAAATTGCCAGCAAGTTAAATATGAGCACCAGAG
Organism: Nicotiana otophora; assembly: GCA_000715115.1. Taxonomy (NCBI): domain Eukaryota; kingdom Viridiplantae; phylum Streptophyta; class Magnoliopsida; order Solanales; family Solanaceae; genus Nicotiana; species Nicotiana otophora. The sequence continues at coordinate 85,762 of AWOL01S0040807.1, forward strand.
TCCAGGTGGCTTACTTTAGCAGATGACTATATCAGAGTGGAAATGGGAACGAATTACTATGAACTTTGTAGTTGGGTTGCCGCGGACCTTGAGGAAGTTTGCTGTGGTTTGGGTGATTGTTGACAGGTTGACCAAGTCGGCACATTTTATTCCTGTTGTGACTACGTATACTTCAGAGAGGTTGGTCCATATTTATATTTGGGAGATCGTTCGGTTTCACAGTGTGCCAATTTTTATCATATTAGATAGAGGTCCTCTGTTTACTTCACATTTATGGAGAGTAGTACAGAGTGAGTTGGGGACCCATGTAGAGCTCAACACAACCTTTCATCCGCAGACCGACGGGCAGTCAGAGCGGACAATTCATATTTTGGAGGATATGCTCAAGGCATGTGTGACTGATATTGGAGGTCAGTGGGATCATTTCTTGCCTTTGGCCGAGTTTTCTTATAATAACAGTTACCAATCCATCATCGAGATGGCTCCATTTGAGTCTTTGTATGGTCGGCGATGTCGTTCGCCTATCGGGTGGTTTGAGCCCGGTGAGGCTAAGTTATATGGTACTGATTTGGTAAAGGATGCCTTGGAAAAGGTAAAGTTGATTCAGGAGCGACTTCGTACAGCACAGTCCAGACAGAAGAGTTACACGGATCAGAAAGCGCGTGATTTATTCTTTATGGTAGGTGAAAAAGTTCTCTTGAAGGTTTCGCCGATGAAGGGGATTATGAGATTCGGAAAGAAGGGCAAGTTGAGCCCAAGGTTTATAGGCCCATTTGAGATGTTGAGGCAAGTTGGGGAGGTTGCTTATGAGCTTGCATTATCTCCCAGTCTATCGGGAGTTCATTCGATTTTCCATGTATCTATGCTCCAGAAGTATCATGCTGACCTATCACATGTGTTGGACTTCA
>AWOL01S0040808.1:0-20437 GCA_000715115.1 Nicotiana otophora
AGCACGTGAGTTATCCGTGCAGATTATAGCGCTTGGGCTGAAGAAGCCCCTCCGGAGTCTGTATACACCCCTAGTGAGCGCAGGTACCTACTGAGTGCGACTGCTGAGTGCTGAGTGACTAGGAGGCATGAGTGATTGTGAGGTATGCCTGAGTGGCAAGAGTGATTGTGAGGTATGCCCGAGTGGCACGAGTGACTGTGAGGTTTGCCCGAGGCGCTGTATATGAGTGATGTTTTGTCCGAGGGGCTGTATATTATTTCATCATTTTTGCTCACCTTTGCATTTTCCTCTGTTTGAAAACTGTTGAAAAATATCTTTAAATGATTTTTATTGGAACTGGGTTTAACCGAGATGTTTGATTCAAATCCTGATTTTAAAAGCATGTGGTAATTTACTGAGATTTCCTGATATGAACGTTATATGCTTTATTGCTCGTCACTACTGTTCAGTCTTTATTTTTTGTTGTTATTTACTGAGTTGGCGTACTCACGTTACTCCCTGCACCTTGTGTGCAGATTCAAGTGTAGCTGGACACGGTAGCGGTTATTGATTATTCTGGTTGCAGATTTTGTTAGAGATAGCAAGGTAGCTGTTTGGCGATCGCAGCCCCTGCTCTTCTCCCTCTTATCTTCCTCTAGTTGTATTTAGCTATTTTCCAGGCTGAGTTAGCCTTGATATTGTTAGACAGATTGTAGTAGATGCTCATGACTAGTGACACCCCGATGTCGGGCTTTTCCTTCCGCACTTTTATTTTGATTTGAACTCCTTTACGAAGGTTTTTATGCTAAATAACATTGAAATTATCTTTGAAATGAAAATATCGGTTTGTTTTGGAAATGAGTCGGCTTGCCTAGTTTTACGATAGGCGCCATCACAACAGGGGTTAGTTTGGGTTGTGACATCAATGAAAGGGGGTTGCCGAATAAACGGGAATCAATCCAGAATAACCAATAGTAGCAATGATATCACAATGTCACTATAACCAAATAAACCACACAAAACAATGAAGGCATCACAGAAGAAAGGAGGTTCGCCGGAATAAATTGAGATTGCCGGAATAAACTTTTTTCGGCCACATTCGAAACATCCCAAACTTCCCTCCGTTTTGATAACATGTAAGAATGAAGAAAGAAGAGACTGAGTAGCAGAAGATAAGCGAAAGTAGATGTCCAGATCTACCGCTTTCCATGGAATCCACCGGACAATAATTTTCTGGCCATCAACATCTCAACATCAACATAAATCACCAAAGACAAGCCGATTTGAAGAGATTTGAAGTCAAGGGCACCACTTCAACGGCAACAGTACCGAAATGATGCCTCAAAGCCCGAAGAGTCACCGGAAAACATTCTCTGGTCGAGCAGTGCAACGTTTCATGGAGGTCGCCGGATTTCATGGTATTTCCGGTTATATCGAACCCATTTTAGTGGATATTCGACCCAAACAACAATGAAAGTTAGAGGGAAGATGAAAAAGAGAAGGCGATTGAGAAGCCGTTTGGTGGCTGGCCGGATTCCGGTTCTGGCCATGGTGGCTGGCGGCTGGTTCTCTCAATATGTGAGAGAGAGAGAGAGAGAGTGTGTGTGTGTGTGTGTGTCTGTGTGTCTGTGAGAGAGAGAGATAGATAGATAGAGAGAGAGAGAGAGAGAGAGAGAGAGAGAGAGAGAGAGAGATTTTTTTGAAGGGAGGGTGCGGCTAGCCTTCTCTCAATTTTAGATATGAAGAGAGAATGAGATTATTAGGGTTTCCAAGACCCTTATTATAAAAATCTAAATTTTGTGTTGTGTTGAATGTGTTGTTCCCCCATTATGTGTAGTGTAGGTATTTAAAAATAAATGTGAACTTTGGGAGAAAATATGTGGTCAAAAATGAAAGGAAGGTCAAGTCACATCAGTCACGTCAAGTCACATCAATTGACTAGTCATATCATGATGTCTTGTTATGTCATGTCGCATCAATGTCTTGTCACATCAAATATGTTGTCACATCAGATGTTGACAGGATATCGAATTTGACCGGACTTGATCCGTATTTTAAAATTAATTCTACTGGTTTCCACGTAATTAAATAGATTGTGCTATGAATTAAAATATGATTATTTTATTAGAAAATCTTGTAGTATTTATTTAAAATATAGCTACTGCAATTTTGTTGACGTAATTATTATTTTTTTAAATAACAATAAATTGATAGAATATCCTAATATTTGAAAAATAGGACAATTATCAATAAATTATTTAACATTTAGAAACAATGCACATAATGGTAATGTTTAACTTAATTGTAATAAGATGATAAAAATTCTTATATTTTGCGGATATAGGGAAAATTATCAATAAATTGCATTAAAGCTAAATAATGTGCAAAAACTATATTTTTATTATTTTTGACTAGGAAGCCTGCATAAGTTAATTTTTAAATACATAGGGTCATAATTGAGTGTCAATAGCTACCCCACTTTGACTGGAGATGATGTAAGAGTCTTCGGGCAAAGCAATTGACATAGTACTCGATTTTGACCCGACATGACAGAGTGGGGGTGAGGATGTTTTGAAAGTTGTGACCGAACTTTGGTATTTGAATTGCCTACATATCTGGGGTTGCACGAGAATCGGGTGTAGTTCTAGAGGATTGAGTACTACTTATGAATCGTAGACTCATGGAGTGGAAGACAAATGTTCAAGGATGAAAAGGTTCGTGTGATCTCAACATTGCTTCCAAAAATGCCCCTATGTCAGATTGTGGTAACACTGGGATGTGGTGTTGGATGATGGATGGATTGATTTAATGGATTTGGCATGGATACGGTCGGGCTCTGTGTTGATGTTTCCTACATATCTCGTATGTAACGAGAATCAGGTTGTTTGCAGTTCGAAAAGGCGCTGGATGATTTGATTTTTGATTATGAAAGTTGCCTCAACGTCATGTTGTGATGACACTAGGTGTTATTTTGACTATGGGGGTTCGGATTACCTACACACCCCATGTCAATGGGATGTAAGAATGATACTTAGGATATGATGTCAATTGTTATTGGAAAGCTCGACGTTCGTCCTCAAAATCTGTCCCAGTTTATTGCCAGAAGATAATTCCACGTTTTGTCGCCTCTTTGATTAGGAGAGTTGATGAAGTGTGGACTACGCTTTTGTTTATTGTTGATGCGATGTGATAGTGATGTGATTTTTTGAATAAAATAGGGTCCCAGGTTGGAACTCTAATTCAAAAGAGATCCGGGCTAGACATCGGCCCGATGTGATCGGAGCACCTTGATTATTTGAAGAAACGTCAGACTGTGTACCAGTCCGAAGTGATCTGAGCACTTTGATGAAAAAAGGAAATCCAGACTGTGTACCGGTCCGAAACAATATTGGAGCATTTGAAATCTAAAATACCCGTATTAGAAGGTAGACGCCTGTGAAATTTGAACTTGAAATGAAATGCCCATTGTTCAGGAGGGAACCTGAAAAATCTGGTTTTAAAAATAAATGCCCATTGTTCAGGAGGGCGCCTGGAAAATTTGGCTTTAAAATGAAATGCCCATTGTTCAAGAAGGCGCCTGGAAAAGTAAGAAGTTATTTTTTTCTATGTAGGAAAATTGATGAAAGGGTTCTGATATTAATGACTCAAGAAGGCAATGGATACAAAATGATAGATTTTGAAATGATATGGCCGGGTCTGTCTTAAACTGCCTACGTATCCCAATGGAATCAGGACAAAACGTAGTTCGATTGCAAAGATGACTGAATTCGATGTGGATTTCCTACGTATTCCTACCAAAGGAAATCAAGTCACGGCATAGTTCTGAATATATAGAAATGATTTTTTGGTTTTTAATTATAAGAGTGGGACCGGACCCTACGTGGGTTGCCTAAGTATCCCCCGTGGGAAGTCAGGTCGGGCGTAGTTTTGTCATAACAAAATCTAACTATGTCGTCAACAAAACATGACTCTTTTTATTTTCTCTATTGTTTATTGGTTTTTTGTAGCTTTTTGTAAAGAATATTTAAAATTTTGAGGAGTAAGGAAAGATTGTGATTTATTGATCAATCATTTTGTCTTTGACTTGACTGTGGTTGATACCAACAATTAGTTTTGTGCATAAGAATTTACACCATACACTTCCCAACAAACCGTGATCATCTTATGGGTAATTCCTATAGCTTCGAGTGGTACCTCAAATATACCTAAGTTCGACAAGATTTAATCATCTTGCTTCAATCAAAAGTTTTGAATTCTGCCTAACTCATGTTTCAAGTGCCTCACTACAAAGAAAGTCCTAATTTTCACACATATTTGAAGTATTTTTGTATTTTGACTTTAGGAAATTTTTGCGAAACACACTCACACTCAGAAAGATGTTCAATGCATGCAGTTAAGACGCCATGTGCTTGACCTTTATGTGAGTATTCACTAATGTGAGAACACATAGAATAGGATCATGTAGGGCTTTGTTATCGCCTTGTAGTGTAGGCTTGGGGATGGGTAGGATGTTCATTTGGGATAAAGAGTGACTAATCCCTCCTTGAGCATTGCACTGTATCCGCGTCTTCGGCATTCAAACCATGATTCGGTGCTTGATCTTGTTCGGCTTGATGCCCTTTTCCTTTGTTTTAACTTCTTTTGAACTTGTAGGAGATTCTTCTTCCTTTTCTGAGGTTTTCTTTCTCTCTTTTTTTCTTTTTTTTTCCTTTTGAAGTTTCTCCTGCTTTGCAGGAGTTTTCCCTTCTTTTTGTTGGAGTTCCTCCTATTTGAGTTGTGGAGTTTTCTCTTTTTTGTTGGATTTTCTTCAAATTTGCGGAAGTTTTCTCCTTGTTGGATCCTCCTTTTGAACTTACGGAGTTTCGCTTTTTTGTTTTCTGAAGTCATGTCTTTGATCGTCTTGGACTTTGTATCTTTTGCCTTTTCATGCTAGTCGCCGAAGTTACACGTATTCAGTGTGCTCAAGCAGGTTGGGCCAAGAGAGGGATTGTGCTTTAAGCGCAAGAAAGGGTATGGGCTAAGATGCAACTATCCAAAGAAAAGGGCTTATGGCTCAAAGGGGATAGTGCTAGGGATCAATGTCATTTGGTAGTCTTGAAAGGCTCAAACGGGTCAAAGAAGTCCTACGATCCTTTCCCAAACCAAGCGTTGCTTAGGATTTCGCCTCAACGGACATTCGAGCCAAGTTCTAGATCTACAATGCAATCAATGAATTTTAATTTAGGCTCACCACACAATGCACATGAAACGATGAGGTCAGCCTTGTTCTTACCCTAACTGTAAGCAGGAGATTTTTCAAGCATCACTAAGGTGTAATTAAGAGGTATCACAAGAGTCTATGGTTTATCCGAAGCTGATCCTCTCCATCATACCACTTAAATATGTGTTCTTTCCTATGCACACTCCTAACTATGTTGGTAGCAAGCAAGTCAATATTTGATGATTTTTCCTTTCTTTTTTTTTCTTCTTTTTTTTTTGATTTTTGATAAATAGGACTAAACCCGAAGAAGGGTTCCCCTCTTTTTTGGATTTTTGGATTTTGACTTAATAATATTTTTTTATTTTTCTCTATCTCTTTTTTGACTTAATCAAAAAACATTATGATTTCTGAAAAAATGATACCGAACCCGAAGGTTGCCTACGTATCTCGTTGAAATGAGAATCGGGTCAAGCGTAGTTCAGGAAGGGTAGAAAGAAAATGCTTTTAGATTTTCATTTCCTTTTTTTTTTTGAATTTTGACTTAATCGATTTTTGTGGTTTTTGATAAAGAGAATTGAATGTAAAATAGGCTTTGTGGTTACCGTTCCGAAGCGGTATCAGAGTATTGAATATTAGACGGGCTTTGTTACCATTCTGATGTGATATCGGAGCATTGGATATTAGACGGGCTTTGTAGTTACAGTTCCATATAGGAGCATGGATAGGAAAGTAAAATGATGGGCTTCGTAGTTACCGTTCCGTATAGGAGCATTGTTAGTACGGGGCTGAGTACCGTTCCATTTAGGAGCACTGACATAAAAGTAAAATGACGAGTTGTGTACCGTTCTGTATAGGAGCATTATTTGTATGGGGCTGAGTACCGTTCCGTTTAGGAGTGTTGACATGAAAGTACCTGACATGCCGTGTACTGTTCCATATAGGAGAATTGTTAGTACGGGGCTGGGCACCGTTCTGTTTAGGAGCGCTGACAAGAAAAGTAAAACGATGGGCTGTGTACCGTTCCATATAAGTGCATTGTGAGTACGGGCTGAGTACTGTTCCGTTTAGGAGCGTTGACATGAAAGTAAAATCTCTACGCGATGGGAGGGACAAGAAAGTAAATCTATGCACGATGGGAGTGACCGCAATGTAAATCTCCACACTGTGGGAGCATTGTTTTATTTTTTTTATTTTATTTTATTTTTTAAAAATGAGGTCGAATCCGGGGAGGGTCCTTGATTGATAATTCTTTTTGAAAATAAGATTAAACCCAGGAAGGGTCCTTGATTGATGATTTTTTGATTTTTTTGAAAAATAAGATCGAACCCGGGAAGGGTCCTTGATTGAGTTGTTTTTTATTTTTTGAAACTTGTGACCGAATCCGCAGACTGCCTACGTATCTCGTCAAAATGAGAATCAGGTCGGGCGTAGTTCGGGAAGATCAGAGATAAAGGAGAGATATTTTGGATTTTGAATTTCCTAAAGGAAAGAGGATGATGTTTTTTGAATTTTGATTTTGATGTCTCACGGAGAGACTTCTGGAGAAGAAACAGAGGAAGGTATATATGTTTAATTTTGATTTTTTTTAATATGATCCTTTCGTAAGGATTTTTGGTCAACTGTGACCCAAGTGGCCAGATTTGACTGATTCGTCCAGTTAAGGACGAGAAAAACTGGACCCATTACAGGTTGCCTACGTATCTTGACACGAGATCAAGAATCAGGCATGCGTAGTTCGTGAGGATTAGAGGAAGATGTTTCGGATTTTTTTTGAATTTCTTCAAGGAGGAATTATGCAGGAATATATTTTTGAATTTTGATTTTCCTTTGTTATCTACAAGAAAGACTTCAAAGCAACAAGGGAAGATATACATTTTTTCATTTTTTTTCAGAGATGACACTTTCGCAAGAATCTTCGGTCAAATGTGACCTAAGTGGCCAAACTTGACCGACTCGTCCAATTAAGGACGAGAAAGACCGGACCCATGATGGGTTGCCTACGTATCTTGACACAAGGTTAAGAATTAGGTACGCGTAGTTCGTAAAGGTTGGAGAGTATGAGATGTATGATTTTCAACACTTCTTTTACTCTCCTACTTCAAGACATTGCAACTATTTATTAATTGCATCGAAGATATGTATTAAATGCAAAGGTATAGACAAACTCGGAGCGATGCCTCGTTGTACCCATGATTGGGTGTGGTATATCTGGAGTTGAAGACTGTCACCCTCCATAAGATGTGCCCCAGTTTCTCCTTCGAACATTTGCCTTGATGCCCTTGACTGTTTGCGATACAATTTTTGAGGTTGTCTCCCAATTGACTGCATGGATGTTTTGTTGCGACCTTCCAGCTGTCCACATGAACCTTTTAGAGATCATCCCCGGCTATTATCTGGGGTGATTATCTGATGCAGATATAAAATATAATGAGAGTAGTGCCGTCATAAAATGATGGAATCAAAAATTGTAACTAACACTCCCCTGATTGTTCGGTTGATGTTCCATAGTGTCTGATGTCGGATGTTGTTTCCTGTCCAGTCCCAGGATAATGCTCCTTTTGGCCGTCCACGAGAATCATTTTATGATCATCCTCGGTTGACAACCGGGAACGATGTTATTATTTGAATATAGAGAAGTGGTGAGAGCAGCGAAGTCATAAAAAATTATGAAGTTCATTGTAAAACTACTACTCCCCTGATTATCTGACTGATGTTCTACCAAGTCCGAGACCAGATTTTATCTCTCGTGAAGTGCCCGGGATGATGTAACTACAAAACTCAGAGGAGAATTGTTAGGGACCCTCTCGGGTGAAGTTATAGCATCAAGAGGATGCAGATTTGGTCGTGCAGCCAGTGTTGTATCTGGTTGTGATCAGGAACGCGATATCAACATTCCATGATGGTTCCGAAGATAATGTTTTCCTTCCTGCATCCAAAGAAAAATTCTTAGTGTGAGGGAGGTAAATTGACTCATGTTGACTTGAGTCTTAGCTTGTCCTTCCTTGTCTGTCCAAGTCATGAGAGCATGACATTTCTCGAAGGCTAACTAACAACTTGCCCCTGCAACAAAAGTGGGTTGACTTGTATCGAGTCCCTGAATTTGAAAAGTGGGATTGAACACCATGACTCCATAACGAGGTGTTTGAAGAAAGGACTTGCATCTAATATGTTGGAATTTAAGTCAAGTTAGGGTCAGAGTAAGGTTGGTATGGCATTTTGAAGTTTTGATTTTTGATGAAATTTGGTTGACGCTCTCGGAGATTTCTAGGTTGAGAGCATCATTGCACTGTTCCAAAAGAACTGCCCCAGTTCTAGTACTGAGGAAATTAATTTGAAATAGTAGGGAGACCAAACCCTTATGTAGGGTTGCCTACGTATCTTGCCAAAGCAAGAATCATGTCAAAACGTAGTTCAGGCCAACTACCGAAACTAAGATATCTGTATGGTTATCAAGAATAAGTGATTATACTTTGAGAGAAATTGTGATTATGAATCAGAACTCTTTGGTGGGCGGGTGAAGACTGGTAACTCCTGAATAAGAGATAGATAGTAGCATAGCACTTGGATCTGTTTTAAATGACGGTAGTCAGTGGAAATGTGAAATTTGATTGAGAAGGATATATCAGATCAGTGGAAGATGCACCAAGTCGAATTGATGTATGCTTGGAAAAGGATGATAGAGTCCAAAGGATGGTGTGATTTCAATGGATGGTCATAAAGACCTGAATGGGCATGTGTATTTGAAAGGTCAAGATTCAACATAAGTCAACCGGATTTTATTCAGACAAAGAGAACCTAACAATAGGTAACAAGTAGAAGGCACATGTAACAGATAAAAAATACATAACAATGGCAAACAAAGAATATATCACAAATACATAATGGATAATACACAAAGGACATGTAACAAGTAAAGGATATGCAAGAGTTAATCCAACTAAAGCAAGTTGCAAGATTGTGTGTACAGTGACCTAGGAATTCTAAGAGTAGATTTACCTAGATTCGATCATGAGTTAAGGACAACTGCGAGATAGTACGTAGTTAACCCCGTATGCCAATCTCTGAAACTAGAGAGTTTTGAAAGAAGGTTCGGAGGGGTGAAAAGACAACTCTCGCGTGACTTGTTTGTAATTGTGTACGACCAAGTGTCGATAGAAAAGTGATGACAATTTGATAAGGCAATACCATACGCATGTGACAACGAATATACGGCATAAACATATGTAAAAGAATAGACAACACATGCATATACAAAGAATATACAACATAGGCATGTAAAAAATGTACAACTTAAAACATGTAACAAAGATTTACAGCTTAAAGCATGTAACAAAGATTATACGACTTGGAGGATATGACAAAGAACATACAACTCGAGGCAAACGATAAAGAATATACCACTTGAAGCGCCTGACAAAGAATAAACCACATTGAAGCATGCGACGAAGAATATACGACTTGTAGCAGAGAATATATGATTAAAAGCAAAGAATATACAACTTGTACCAAAGAGTATATAACTTGAAGCAAAGAATATACGACTTGAAGCATGTGACAGAAAGAATAGAAGTTGGGGTATTGAAGAACCTGTAATTCCTTAAATAATTGATCGAATCTACTATGGTTAGAACCTGAAGTATCCCCAGCAGAGTCGCCATATTGTTGCACCCTATTTTGCACAAGTCAAAACAATGTATAATTTTTAGTACTCTACAAGGTTAATTATTATTTAGAGTTTTCACCTAGTATTTAAGGTATACTAGACACTTATACTATACTACGTAATATACACTTTAACTATGATCTGCAAAACTATTGAGATTCTCGGTAAGGTTTCAAGTTATCTCAAGCGGAAGGTATTAGGCATCCCTCAAGATCCACAAAATGTGGTTCCTGTGGACTCGATCAAATAAGGGAGGAAAGGTTCAAAGATAATTAGCAAATACTCACAACTATTAGAAAGAATGAATGAATGATTAACATGTATAGAATGAACAGTAATAATATTAAATATGTAATGAATTATGTGCGGATGAAATATGCAAGTATTGTTTGGTGTTTTTGAAATGAAATGATTAAATATATTGACTCGTATGAAATATATGTAAAGTGGACAAGGGAATCGTATTCCAAAAGATAAGCTGAGTACAAAGTGAGTTCTAGATAAAAATAGCAACATATTTGACATAATATATGTTCAACAAAATGTAGTATGTGGAAGAATAAAAAAGGATATTAAAGAATGGTATTTTAGTGTAAATTGAATAATATGAAAAGAATTACACTTAAAGAATGCATGCTAACTCAAAGTGTTTGAACAAAATCTTGGACTTATAAGAATAAACTTGAAAAGAAACGACTCATAGTTAGAGTTTAAAAGTCTTGGATTGATAATTACAACAAGAGAAAATTTATACTAAAGTATTTGAGGAAAAAGGGAAAATAATATTTATTTGCACATGGACGAATAATTAGAAAGGACTTCTATCAAAGAGTGGAGGAAGAGTCATCCTCGGTTAACCTTAGTGCATAATGAGTAATGTGAAAGAATTGATTTAATGAATAAAGAATTGACCTAATGAATGAATGTGATATAAGAGAATACCTCAAAAATATTTATGACATAAGAAAATTACCATACCAATATAATAAGAGAATATTTGTATTAGGAAAAATGATCATTCAATAAGCAGCTAGAGACTATCTTTAGAGCCACGGTCTTGAAACACCACTTTTGGGCCAAGCCCAAATGACTATAAGGCCTAAGCCTCTCAAATGACTAATTACCTCATAAAGAATTCTTATCAAAGAGTATCCAAGGTATTTATCGCATAGTGAGTGAATATTTGAAGAACAACTACTTCATTTGTGGCAAAATATGTATAATAAAATGTACAAAGCAAATTAATAGACGCAAACTTTTTTGGAGTTTGATTGGAAGAATTGGATTCGAAAGAAAGTATAAGGAAAACATATTGGCTTATAATTGAAGCTAAGTGATTTAACTATACAAGATTAATCCTAGTCGAATACATATAATGCGAGGTAATGAATTATCTTTGAATAAAAATAGTCATCAATTAACGTAAAAGGAATAATCAAGTAAAGTAGAAAAACTTATCACAAATATAGTGTTGTGAAGAGCGTGAAGCGAGAAAAAGCGACAACCCCCATTTCGCTTAAAGCGAGAAGCGAGAAGCGAAGCGCTCGCTTTTTTGAAGTGAAGCGGAATTTTAAAAAATATTAAAATAAATACTGGGCAGCATAAAAATAGTGAAAGAAGAACTAGGCAGCATTTCAACGAAGAGAAGAAGACTGAGAAAGAAGAACTGGAGGGGAGAAAAATTCGCCAATATTTCGCTGCTATTTGGACGCTGAAACAGTGAAAGAAGAAGAAGAAGAAGAAGAAGAAGAAGAAGAAGAAGAAGAAGGAGAAGAAGGAGGAGAAGAAGAAGGAGAAGAAGAAGGAGAAGGAGAAGGAGGAGGAGGAGGAGGAAGAAGAAGAAGAAATCACATACCTGTTGCTGTTGGTCGTATGTTGAAGTTGAAAAGTGTACAAGACTTGGAACCCTAGTCTCCTCTTTCTTCTATTGCTACTGATCGTATGTTTTATTAAAAGAATACCTTTCTTTTTTAATTAAATAGGTTGGCAGGTGTTTAAAACTGAGAAGCGCTCGCTTCGGTCGCCTCGCTTCGTTTCAGAGCTTCTCACTTTTTAGTGGAAAGCGCACGCTTTTGCCTACATTAGTCGCTTCATATAGCAGAAGCGGTCATAGGGTCGCCTCGCTTCTCACTTTAAGTGAGGAAGCGACCTCTTTTCATAACCCTGCAGAAATAGGGGAGCAAGGGAAAGAAGTTATTCACATAAATCCTACATTGCAAGAACATGTCTAAGGCCTAAGTATTGAGCAAATTATGATTAATTAGTAATGCATCAAGTGATTAGCTAAACACATTATTCTAACTTAATTTGTCTAATTAAACACATCAAATAAGGAAATAAGTAGCATGCAATATCTACCTAATATTTCACTATACTTGTAATTTTGTACATCCGAGAATGAAAAGTGACAGATCGGTGTTTCGATGGTGATACCAAGTCAACCCGAGCATCATCTTTCAAAGAGACTTCATATGACTATACATCACAAAAGAGAAGCAAAATTGTTATTAAGATAATATAAAGTGAAATACATTAAATATTTACTAATTTTGAAACGGTTTTCTTTTGAAAACACTTTTATAAAAGATTGTTTTTCTTTTTTTTGAAAATGATTTGAAAATTTTTTTGGAAATTGTTTTAGAGAATGATTTTGGAAAATAATTTTAAAAATGTTATAGGAGGCTTAGATACATGTAATATCCGATATCCGTCTAGACATGAGAACGGGAACCGCCTAAGTAGGAACTTTGGTGGCCAACTGTGTCACCTCCCATAGGTTGTTTGTAACGACACAACCGGTCGTTTTGACTGTTAGAACCCCCTTCTCCTAAATAAGACTCCCAATATGTGCTTTTACTAATTTATGGCTTGCGGGGATGGTTGGTTCGGGATTTGGAAGTGTTCGGGTTGAAATCGAAATACTTGGTTCCTTGGTTTGGCTTTAAAAGCCCAAGTTTGACTTCGGTCAACATTTTGAGAAAATGACCCCGGCATCGGGATTTGACGGTTCCAATAGGTTCGTATGATGATTTTGGATTTGGGCGTATGTTCGAATCGGGATTTGGATGACTCGGGAGCGTTTCGACATTTAATAGTAAAAATCAACAATTTAAAGGTTTAAGGTTCTTTAAATTTGGTTTGGAGTAGGTTTTTGAGTAATTGAGATCCGCTTAAAATTCCAAGCCTCGGAATAGCTCTGTATGTTGATTTAAGACTTGCACGCAAAATTTGGTGTCGTACCGAGTAGTTTAAGTATGTTTTGGCGCGTTCGGAGTAAGTTTGAAGAATTTAAAAATTCTAAGTTAAATCAATTTGGTTCGAGGTATGATTCTTAGTTTTGATATTGTTTTACACGTTCCGAGAGTTGGAGCGAGTCTGTATTATAATTTCAAACTTGTTGGTATGTTCGGGCGGGGCCCCGGGGCCCTCGGGGTTAAACCAGACGAGGGTCATATCCATTTAGGAAGTTGGAGCAACAGCTGAAACTTCCAGCTTCTGCTGCAACCGCACCTGCGCTTGGGCAGCCACAGGTGTGAGCTCGCAGAAGCGAGGCCCAAGACGCAGATGCGAGAAAAGGGGAGGCTGTCACGAGCCGCAGAAGCGACATTTGAGGCGCACCTACGAGCATGCAGGTGCGATGCATGAGGGCGCAGAAGCGGCAAGGGCCGCAGGTACGGAGGAATGGGTGCAGAAGCAAACGCGCAGGAGCGATCCTTGTGTCGCAGATGCGGAGCTTGGCCTGGTGAGGAAACTCGCACCTGCGAGGCATTTTTTGCAGGTGCAAAGCCGCAGGTGCGGCTACCCCCATCCGCAGATGCAAAAAAGGATGTTGGACAGAATGTTAAAAACGGGCGAGGCTTAGTCGTTTTTAGTCCGTATTTCCTCCATGTTTGGGAGATTTTGGAGCTTTTTGAGAGGGGATTTCAACTAGCAACTTGAAGGTAAGTTAGTTCTACACACTTTGAGTTAAATACATAGATTATGGGTAGATTATAACCTATAAGTTGTGGAAATAAAGGGTTTAGGGGAAAAACCTAGATTTGTATAAAAATGAGATTTTAACCACAAAAATAGTTATGGAATTGGATGAAAATTGTATATTTGAGTTCTTGAGATTTTGGGTAACGATTTCCTCCGCAATTTTGGGAATACGGGCACGTGGGGCCGGGGTAAATTTTAGGAATTTACCATTTTGGATAGGGTAATTTATTTAATAGTCCAATTTTGAATTTTCGAACATGTATTAATTATTTTATATAACATTTGGATAGTTTCGGATTTTTCGACACTGGATTGATATTTTTTATGAGACATCGTGATCGGAAGTGGGCTTTGAGACAAGGTAAGTCTCTTGTCTAACCTTTTAAGAGGGAATTTACCCCATAGGTGATTTAAATTAATAATTATTGCTAATTGAGGGGGCTACGTACGCACGAGGTGACGAGAGTCCGTGCGTAGCTACTAATATTACTAAAGTTCAGGTAGTTTAAGACTCAAATCTTGAATTACTTGTGATAATTGTATCCTTATTTAATTAAAGCAATAGAATTATGTTGCAAATTGTTAGAGAAAATGGTAAAAGATTGAAATCTCACATACTTGAAATTTTTTTCATAATATTTAACCGTTGTAGAAATTTGTACATCCTCCTGCGTTAAATCTCAAAAATGTATATACATATTCTCATTCCGGAGGTTCATAAGAAAATGTCCTCATTTCTTGTGGAGCGGGCCGAATGCCTCGGTAGTATAGATACATCTATGAATTGTGTCGCACGTCCCTCGGCAGTGTACACTACACTTTGGATTAGGCCGTATGACCATGGTAGAAATCGTGCCTAATAATAATAATTACACGATACCTTGATATTTTATTGCAGTTTGTGAAGCTAGGTGATAAATTGGAAATTATTCGAATTGAAAGAATTAATTACTTCTGCTGGTTAAAGAAAATTATTATTATTCCTATAAATCACGTTCATTTAAGTATTTCTATTTTAATATTCTTGACCCTTAGTGAGTGTCAAAGTTGATCTCTCGTCACTACTTCTTCGAGATTAAGCTTGATACTTACTGGGTACATATTTTTTACGTACTCATGCTACACTTGCTGCACATTTTTGTGCAGGTACAGATATGTCTAGCGGCCTTGTGGGCGCAGAAGTGTGGTTAAAATACGAGGACATAGGTGAGCTGCATTTTATATTACGATCCGCAGCCAACAGAGTCTCCTTCAGAGTTATTTATATTTTCCTGTCTAATTTATATTCCGGACAGATGCTATATTTTATTTTACTCTCTAGTTAATGCTCATGCACTTGTGACACCGGATTTTGGGAGTGGTTATGGATTGTTTAGTAATTTAGTTGCTAAACTATTTATCACTTACTCTATGAGTTCTATCTTTACTATTTAATTGAAGAAAATTTTGATTCAAAAATACTAAAATGAGTAATTAAATTAATTAGTCAAGGTTGGCTTGCCTGATAGTAGTATGAGGCGCCATCACGACCTTTAATGGATTTTGGGTCATGACAATATGGTATCAGAGCACTAGGTTCACTTAGGTCTCACGAGTCATGAGCGAGTCTAGTAGAGTCTTGCAGATTGGTACAGAGACGTATGTACTTATCTTCGACAGGCTATAGTGCTGTTAGGAGCGCTTCCCTTCTTGATTCCTCATCGTGCGATTCGATTCCTTTGAGGCTTATGCCTTTATTTCCTTTCCATTCAATCTTATGCGACGTGAAGCGCTTGTTAAAAATTGAGAATCGAGGAAGTTTAATGGTACTACATATATGGTGCAGGATGTTTCTCCCTGCGTATTTGATTGGGCTATTGTCGTCGCCTTGTGGAATGTCGTTCTGTCATTTCATCTCAGAATCAGTATTACTTAAGGTTTTGAGATTGGGCATTGATTGTTATAATGATTCGTGAGTTGCTATCGCACAGGGTTGTGTAATGGTAGGAAGCTTGTCTATGCGTCGAGGCAGTGAATGACTTGAAAGGAGGTTTTACTCGGTGCATGATTCAGAAATTTAGTATTCTATTTCCGGTGGAGAAAGGGCAATGGAACTACGAATGCTCAGGTTTAGGTCGATGGGGTAACGATACTTAGTATTTTCGAGCGTGGTAGAATTTTCATCTCTGATGTGGTGACGCCGACCTTGGTGGAATGTGTTAAGCTCGTCGGTGTTGTAGTCTTCTTCAATTCACCTTTGGGGCAAGGTATAGTGAAATGATGCCATGGAAACGGCTGTTACAGATCGCGGTGTGCAGTGGTTCAAGATCGAAGCAGTGTTCCTAGTATTGATGGATCGAGAAAGATGATCCTCGGAAAGGTTTAAAGTTGGTAGTGATTGGTTGGTTCAAATGCTATAGAGATAGATTTTGATTTAAGGCAACCACTAGGCAGTGAAGGATGAGGAAGGACATGTGGGAGGTATCTTGCGGTGGTTAAACTTTTAGAAGGCCGAGTGTACGGAAACAGAAGTCGATTAACTGCTTAAAATAAAGGGTTTGACCAAAGTGGGAGATCGGCAGAGTAGCATATGGGTTCTGTGGTAGAATGACTATACGCCTTGAGAAAGTTTAGAGTGATTTGCTATTTATGGTGGATAGTGACTGGGTCTACGGACTTAATTTAGAATATTGGCTATTATACGGCGGAGTATTGGATGCGACAGAAAGGAGTTTCTTGCTATGAAGAAGGATACAACATGACTTTGGATTGGAATGTATTGTCGCACCTTTAGTTGATGTCCATGAGGAGTGAATGAACTTGTACAACTGGTGAACGAGCACGGGCTCAGGATGGTTTATTGGTTTCGTGGTAATTGTACTCGGTGCAGCATGGTTGGAGGATGTCGGCATGGAATTTCCACAGGTGGGATATCTTCTGTGAGCAGGTTAGAGGTTGCATGGTGTTTATGGAGCTTCAACAAAGAATTTTACTGGCTATCCAGTAAGAGGTCGAATATGTGAATGTGGCTAGTCATTCAGAATATTCATGAAATGTTTAACATAAGGATTTCGAGGAATTTGATAGGTCAATTATGCGAGATCATGCCAATGGGAGGTAAGGTGTCTTGGTGGGTTCCAGAGTTATGTAATTATAGTTTCAAGCTAAGTGGGAGAGCCCCACCGTCTACGATTGGATTGCATGGTTATCTATTTGTGAGGTTTCTGGTTATCTGCATATTGGTGAGTTATTATGACTAAGGAAAGAAAACGCCAGTGGTAGTTCGAGCGAAGGATTGGAGGAATGTGTGCTATACATGGGCTCTATCGGTTCATGTTCATTTTTGAGAAGACTTAGGGTTTATGCTTCATGTGGAGGTGATGTGCAAGGAAAGTGATCCAGCCGGGTGCTTCTTTAAGAGGGTGTTCATGTGCTAGCAGGGCCTTGGAGTTGATTATAGTCAAGACCAAGTCAGGGTGAGTGACTCCCAACAACGGTCTTAGTGGATTCAAAAATGTAAGTACAGTGCCTAAGGATTTCGAGTCCGCAGTATGGTTAAGTATCGAGCTTTTGCAGCAAATTATGAAACGGGCTTGGAATATTCTACGTTATCTTTGGGCTGCGATGTATCATTAGAGGAATGGAAGAAATGACTTCGGATTCATAGAGGAATTATCACAATGGGTTTACCAGTTGAAGATGTAAATGTGCACACAATGAGGGTATGAGATGGTTCGTGGGTTTTGAGGCAACATGATCTCGTGAAATAGAGACCTTCTAGATGAGTGCGGATTGGGTTCGTCATATTTTGAATGGAGCTATTATTATTCCTAAGGCAAGTCCAAAGTAAATTAGAAGAAGTCAGATCGGTTAGTAATGGTTGAATTGGCATGATAGTGGCAATAATCAGTTCCTCCAGCGTGTTAAGTTATACGTGTGGTTGGTGGCGGTACGTGCGAGGCTTAACGGCCGCCGTAATTGATTTTATTTGGAGGCATTAAAGTATTATGGCATGTTATGTGTAGATGGATCCCGGAAGAATTATGGTGGTTTAGACCACTACTTAAGGATTGTATTTTCTGCGGTTATGGAAATTCAGTCGCGTGTTGCAATGATTCTCCTGAAATGAGTTAAGTAAAAGGTTGCTATGTGATGGAATATTTAGTCTATTAGTGGATCAGGAGTCATGATGGAATTCTTACACTCTCACATATTGATAAGTTAGGTGAAGAGAGCGGCATGGGAAATTGGAAGTTGAGGATCAAGGTTACAGTTTGGTGTCGACAAGAATGTCACGGGCTCGGATGAGCAGGAAAGAATTCAGATGTTTAGGGTAAACTGGTACTGTCTTCAGCATCACCTGCGATCAGTGTCATGTGTAAAAGGCTTTGTGTACTGATTTGTGGACTTGCGATTCGCTTTACAACACTGTATGACCGGTGGTCTGGATGTGCAGACTTTGCTACCTGGTGCGGAAGGTCATGGGAGTGTACCCTACTGGGAGATTGTATAAGTGTGACATGTAGTCACTTGATTGACTAAAGATTTAAAAACCAAGTATGGAGATTGTGGTACTATCGCTAATATGAGAATTTATGCCTAAAGGGCGCTCGGTTTATTTGGTTTTGGAATGTGGAAGTTCGTTTCAGATTTGACGGTTGTTCTTGTGTGTCATGGGAAAAGGGGTGATTGTGGATCCTTGAAAGGTTATAAGCCCAGTGTGATACGATCAGAATCGGCTTGAGGTCCGTGGATGGATCTAAATATGAATATGGGCTCCATATCAGGCCAGATGTGTTCATTTCAGCATAACGTTGTTTCCGGAGGGGTCTTTGGGCCTTGGAGTTATTTCTGTTGTCGGCCCTTCCGTGTAGTCTCTATTGTGCCATTTAGGTTGTGAGGCGGTTTGATTATTCGCACTCGTATTGAGATCTCGTATAGTTTGTGGTGTTATATGAGCAGGATGGCTCTCGAGATGCAGGTCATGTATTGCACCTTAGTCATGCTTGATTTTTGTGGCGTATGGCGCTATCTGATGGTATTGTGCACTTGGCGTGCTTATGACATTCGGGTATTTTGTAGGTATAAGTTTTTTGGCTTGATGGGTACTTCCCTATTTATTGTCATGTGTGGATCGGGTGGCACGCCGCCATGGGTATGTCGTTTGGATCGGGTTACACGCCGCAACGGTATCATGTGTGGATTGGGGTGCACGCCGCAACAGTATGATGTTGAGTATAGTTCCACATACCTATTCTTGCGTGTCTTATTTCTCATGCTCTGAGGAAGGTTCATAACAACTTTTCGGTTGTTTAAATTGCCATGTGGGTTGAGTAGTTCTTTCCAGAGTTCGTTTTTCCTTATGTATCACGTTCGAGTTTGTGGCTTGTTGGCACATGGTGGCATCATATGAGACTTTTGGTAGTGATTGTGGTGGCTTATTACCGGAATGACTTGTACTGGGTGAGGCGAGAATTTTTGAACCTGGGATCAGTGTGAACGGGTTTATATGAGGCATGTTAAAGAGAAAATATCGTTATTTGGTTCATAATTAGGTAATGGTTCCTGTCAGGAGGAGGGACTAAATGATTTGTTGACTACGCAATTGGTTATGAATTTCTACACATCTCTTCCGTCGTGGCAGTATTGCAAGAGTTGGAACAGGACTTATATGTGTCATGAGGTGTGTTGTAAGAATCAGATTCATGGGATTTCGGCTATAGTTGTCATAGGATGTTATTGTGGTCATGTGAATAATGCGGTGCATGGTGTGAATTCAATGAGAGTATACAATCATGTAGTGGTACATCGTGTAGCGATTGAAACGGTGTCCGTATGTTCGAATGAGTATGCGGACCGCATACTGGTTGGATACCTAGGCCTTCAGGCCCCTGAGGGCCATTTATGCGGTCACTTTGCAGACCGCATAACCATTATGTGGTCGCATATGCGACCACAGACCTGTGTCGGAGCACCATTTTTCTTAATTTAAAACCCGACCCCCATTCCGTTAAAACACCCCATTTAGTCTATTTTGAGCTCATTTCTGATATTTCTAGTATGAGAGAGAGAGGGTTCTAGAGGGAGGAACTAATTTTCATCAATCAATCTTCATCCATCACTCAAAGCTTAGAAATACTCAAGTAGAGCACTCAATTTCTTCATCCAAAAAGGTAAGACTTCATCACCCCATCTCTTAATTTCAAACATAGCTATAATGGGGTATTAATAAGATGGTCCATGGGTGTGAGGGTTGTTTATCTTGCATGCATGTGATAAAGGGTGTGGGAAAAATAAGAAGTGATCTAGAACCATGAATGTTTTCTTAATTTTGGGTTCAATTTGTATATTGCTTAAATAGATTGAGGTTGCTAAGGGTTCTGAAAAATTGTAGAGTCTAAAGAAGCGCAATTGAGGTATGTATGGCTAACTCTCTTCTTCCTAGAATCGAACTCCTGGTGTCCGAATATTTGGTGTAAGTTCCGACTTGGTCATACTAGAATTGTTTGCCTTAGTGTGTTGGGTTGGAAGATTCATGTTTCCTAATTGTTTTAGATGTTTACCATGTCATCATGCTATTTGAGAACGTGACTATGATTTTCCAAGCTCCTTCCCTTATGTGTGAAATGCCTTAT
>AWOL01S0040808.1:21646-55823 GCA_000715115.1 Nicotiana otophora
AAAAGGGAAAGACTTGAATTGTAAAATGTGCCCAAGTGCCAAGAACTATTTAATAAATGAGGTTGTTTGTGCCATGTAATGAAAGATGGGAAAGAGATGTGAATTGAGCGAACAATTGGAAGAGGTTATGTCTCAAGTGAGATGGCTTAGCCGATCGGGCCGAGATCGGATGCCATGCCGTACACATAGTGGCATTTGTGTTGGAACTATTGATTTACATTGTGGATATGGATATGTCTCACTTGGGATGGCTTAGCCGGTCGGGCCAAGACCAGACTCCGTGTAAAAACAATGTGGCATTATGAGTTGTGACTTTGGCACTAAAGATTATTAATCTAAAAAGATGGAAAGATTGAATTGGAAACTATGTGAACCTTACTTGGTGTTTTCTTTGTATTTCTATGAAGTACTCATTGATTATTATGATTGTCTTCTCATTGTTTCACTGCTCACTCTACTAAGATTAGTGTCTGCCTTACATACTAGTACTATTCGACAGTACTAATATCCCTTTTGCCGGGGGCGCTACATCTTTGAATGGATGTAGGTGGTTCCATCGCAGATAGTGTCGATCGCAGATAGTGGTGCTCTCTTTCTCTCCTCACAGCAGTTTTTGTGAGCCCCATTTCTCACAGGGGTCATGTAGTCCTTCTTTTGTATAAGTTTTCACATTTTGAGGTATAGCCGGGGCCTTGTTGCCGGCATTGTCATGTTGCTCTTTTGTATCCTTAGAGGCTCCGTAGACGTTTTTGTGGGTCATGTATGTATGTTGGGGCGGTCGTTGGATTTAGTTGAATTTTGGAAACTTAACTATGGCATAATGCATATAATGAAAAATGAACTAGCAACGTTTATATATTTATATAACTGATCTCTCCCCTGTTTTACAAATAGTGACGCATTCCCTTTTCGGATCATGCATGAGTCGGGTAGGAAAGGTTTACTAGGCTTGCTCGATCGGGTTCACTCGGTTGAGCGTCGGTCGTGCTCCTCGAAGTTGGGGTGTGATAATAGGTCTCATGAGTCATGAGCGGGTTTAGTAGAGTCTTGCGGATCAGTACGGAGACATCTGTACTTATCTTCGAGAGGCTGGAGAACCTTTAGGAAAACTTCACATTCTTGAATTATTATCGTGCGGTATTGATTCAGCTTGAAGTGTAACTCTTTGAATTCCTTCCACGCATTCGTATGCGCACATGGGCGCTTGGTATTAGTTGTGCATCGATGGCTTGTGATTCCCTGGATGAGGTGCGAGATGTGATTTCTGTGTGTTGATGTCGGGCCAGTCTGGTGGACATGAGGTTGGGTTTTGACTGTAGCTTGAGCACTGAGGTGTTAATTGTGTGAGCGCGTGCTTTGGTACTTTTGGGGATATTTAAGAGAGTATTCAGCGGCTTATGAGCCTTAGGGCATTGTGGTTTTATGCTTGGGTCTCGTGTGGTGAGTCTGGGTTGAGAATTGTGGTGTTATGGCGGGGCAAAGTATCAATTTGAAGGTAATTCAGAAGGAACTCGGATAGATAAGACATCTTGGCAGTAGGTTGGATCGGCATGGTAATGGGTATGATTAGTTCTTTGGGTATGTATGAGGTAATGAGTTCTATAGGTGTTTTGTGGCAATGTCCTTGGGTTTTTGGTGCTCAGGACCGTTTCTATGCCTTCCCAGCCAGGCCAGACGCTATTGCTTCAGATGCTGTGATTTCAGGTATGTTCTTCTGTTAGACTCGTTTGAGGACGAACGTTTGTTTAAGAGGGAGAGGATGTAACGACCCGGTCGTTCGTTCTGAGAGTTATAGCCCCATTTCCCCCATCTATGCTTATTTATGTGTTGTTCAGTTGTGTTGAGTTGTATCGAGTTGGTATGTTTGGGTTCAGAGTAGTTTTGGAGTGAAATGAACACTTAGTCTCTTAGTTAGAAAGCTAAGTTAGAAAAGTCAATCGGAAGTTGACTTATGAATAAACGAATTCGGATTTGGATTTTTATGATTCGATTAGTTTGTTGGGTGATTTTAGACTTATGAGTGTGTCCGGAATGTAATTTGGAGGTCCGTGGTAGAATTAGGCTTGAATTGGCGAAAGTTGGAAGTTTAGAAGTTCTTAGGCTTGAATCCGAGGTTGATTTGGTGTTTTGGTGTTGTTTTGGGTATTTCGAAGGTTCGACTAAGTTCGGGGAGTGATATATGACTTTTTGGAATTATTGGTTGAGGTCTCGAGGGCCTCAGGTGAGTTTCGGATAGGTTTAGGTTGTGTTGCGCTCGTTTTTCTTATGTTTTGACGTAGTTTCTTCAAGCATAAATGATATCATATTGAACGAATGAGCTCCGATTTCTTTTTTTATTGAAGCATTAGATCTGTATCGTAATTACGGACCCGTAGCAAAAAGAATCGTCGAATTTGGACATCGTATGAGGATTTTATGGTCATTTTACTAAGAATTAGGTTTCCAGATATTCAGATTAATTACGAAATTGCCACTGACGGCGTATTTAAACATCTGCACTATTTGCAAATATTAAAACCTACATATCTCCTTCATTATAAGGTCAAATTGAGTGATTCAAAATCCTAACTTGACTAGAATTTCAATAATCCATTGGAGGTATAAAAAGCGAGTTTCGCAAATGTTTGGCATGAGAAACGAGGCAGAATAACTGGTAGAAAAATATATAAAATAAGAGTTTTTTCATTCGGTCATATTTTGAGTTGGGGAGCTCAGATTTGGGCAATTTTGGAGGCGATTTGCATCATAGGAATTGGGGTAAGTGTTCTCTACTCGGTTTTGGTTATATTTCATGAATCCATCTTTGTTTTTGGGATTTGATTGATGATTTCAAAGTAAAATTGAGGGAGTTAGGGCTTGAGTTTTGGAGAGTTTTAGGTAGGGATTTGAGGGACCAAACGGAGTCCGATTTTGATATATTTTATAGGGTTAGACTCGGGAGAGGACGAGGGTTTTGATTCTGCCATTGTTGGCTGGTTTCGAGATGTGGGCCCGTGGGGCCGGGTTTTGGCCGGTTTCGGATTTTTGGTATATTTTGTAGTTTTTATTGTGGAATTCGATTCGTCAGCCTATGTTGATGGTAGTAATCTGATTATGGTTAGATTTGGAGCTTTTGGAGTTCGAGTCCAGAGACGAGGGCATCCCGGAGTAGAATTTTACGTTGTTGAGGTAA
The DNA here is from genome assembly GCA_000715115.1 of Nicotiana otophora. Taxonomy (NCBI): domain Eukaryota; kingdom Viridiplantae; phylum Streptophyta; class Magnoliopsida; order Solanales; family Solanaceae; genus Nicotiana; species Nicotiana otophora. The sequence goes on from AWOL01S0040808.1 coordinate 24,819, forward strand.
GTAACAATTTTAACTCTGGATTTGAGGGTATAAACCTGGAGAGTTTGATATCATGTGATTGTTTGGAGATGATACCCACGCTAGGTGACGGGCGTGTGGGTGTACGCCTCGAGGGATTGAGACTTGGTCTGTCCCGTGAGGCCTAATGGCCATTATCTATGTTTATGCATTTACTTGTTGTTGAACTTGTCTGCCTTCATGTTAGGGATCATGCTTAGGCTTTATTCATGCTTACATTAATTATACTCAGTCATAGAAATTATTGTACATGTTTACCTCAGTCTCTATTATTTTGCTGATATGCTGTGATACTTGACGTGAGCTGTGTTTCCCTTATTTGTTGATGATGGTGAGGCTAGAGAGGTACATGACTGAGTGAGGCCGAGGGCCTGTTGTNCACATGACTGAGTAAGGACGAGGGCCTGGTTGTGAGGATATTAATACCATATCGCGTGAGTTGTTCGCGTAGCACGTGAGCTGACCGTGCGGGTCCAGGTATTGATACCATAGCACATAAGTTGTCCGCATAGCACGTGAGTTGACCATGCGGATCCAGGTATTGATATGATGGCACGTGGGTTGTCCGTGCTTAGCGCTTGGGCTTTGGGAGCCCCTCCGGAGTCTGTACACACCCCCAGTGAGNGAGTTGTCCGTGTAGCACGTGAGTTGTCCGTGCGGATCCAGGTATTGATACCATAGCGCTTGAGTTGTCCGCGTAGCACGTGAGTTAACCGTGCGGATTCAAAGATTTATATTATGGCACGTGAGTTGTCCGTGCAGCACGTAAGTTGTCTGTGCTTAGCGCTTGGGCTTTGGGAGCCCCTCCGGAGTCTGTACACACCCCCAGTGAGCGCGGAGTGTTGAGTGTTTTGAGTGTTGAGTGATGAGTGCGAGTGATGAGTGAGGGAGTGACACTGCTGTGAGGTTGTATTTATTTGTGATGTTGTTGCATTTATCTGTTAAACTTCTTTATGGCATTTATTGAGTTATGGAATTTACCTGTTTATTTCTGTTTATTTTTAAATTGTGAAAATAANATGCATTTATCTGTTAAACTTCTTTGTGGCATTTACTGAGTTATGGAATTTACCTGTTAATTTCTATTTATTTTTAAATTGTGAAAATAAATAATTGGACTGTTTTACTTAGCTCGTTACTACTGCTCAGTTCCTTAGTTATTTCTGTTACTACTGGGTCAGTTGTACGCATACTACACCCTATAATTTATGTGCAGATCCAGGTGAGTTAGAGCGCGGCGATCGTTGAGTTCAGGCCGACTATCTGTGGAGATTGCAAGGTAGCTACTAGCGTCCGCAAGATCTTGTCACTCCTTTTATCATTTCTTCTTTTGGACAATTAGACAGTTTATATATCTTAGTTTATAGTTTTAGACGCTCATGACTTAGTGACACCCCGATGTTTGGGGCTCGTTTCCGTATTTTTCTATATTATATTTAGAGTTGATTTAGTTTATGAAAAATTTAAATGTNAGTCTGTACACACCCCCAGTGAGCGCAGAGTGTTGAGTGTTTTGAGTATTGAGTGCTGAGTGCGAGTGATGAGTGATAGAGTGACACTGCTGTGAGGTTGTATTTATTTGTGTTGTTGATGCATTTATCTGTTAAACTTCTTTGTGGCATTTACTGAGTTATGGAATTTACCTGTTAATTTCTATTTATTTTTAAATTGTGAAAATAAATAATTGGACTGTTTTACTTAGCTCGTTACTACTGCTCAGTTCCTTAGTTATTTCTGTTACTACTGGGTCAGTTGTACGCATACTACACCCTATAATTTATGTGCAGATCCAGGTGAGTTAGAGCGCGGCGATCGTTGAGTTCAGGCCGACTATCTGTGGAGATTGCAAGGTAGCTACTAGCGTCCGCAAGATCTTGTCACTCCTTTTATCATTTCTTCTTTTGGACAATTAGACAGTTTATATATCTTAGTTTATAGTTTTAGACGCTCATGACTTAGTGACACCCCGATGTTTGGGGATAAATTCCGTATTTTTCTATATTATATTTAGAGTTGATTTAGCTTATGAAAAATTTAAATGTTGAAATGTTTTATTAAATTCTTATAATCCGTTTAGTAGTAATATTTTGGGAAGTATGCTTGCCTTGTAACACGATAGGCTCCATCACGACCATGGTTAGATTTTGGGTCGTGACAGTTTTCCAACAAAATCCTAAAATACCCACAATTTACATGCTAAAGTCTACCCATAATCCATGTACTAAACTCACATTGGGTTGGAATTACTTACCTTATGATGGTAGATGAAAAACGCCGTTCCAAGAGCTCCAAAATCGGCGAAGGTAAATTAAAATGAGAGAAAATGGCCTAAGTACCGTGTTTAATTAAGACACTGCCCAGTGAAATCTTCTTCGCGATCACAGAAGGAGCCTCGCGATCGCGAAGGCAAAGCTTGATCTTGCCCATAACTTTTCATCATGAACGCGAGGGCATACTCACACTCGCGAAGGCTTGCCCAGCCTGAGCTTTGCAAACGCGGTCAACCCCTAGCGAACACAAAGAGCAAAGGAAGCTGACCCCTCCCAGACCCATTTCTTCTACGCGAACACATTACTGTCTTTGCGAACGAGAAGACCTAGGGCCTCAAACCTTCGCGAACGCGATCACATGATCGCGAACACAAAGAACAAATCACCCCCTGCCCAAAACCTTCATCACGAATGCAAGGGAATCTCCACATTCACGAAGAAGAAAACCAGAATAGCATATTGCAGAAATTTAAACTTAGCTCAGAGTGGTTAGAAATTCACCCGAGTCACTCGGGACCCTATCCAGCTGCACCAATAAGTTCATAAATATAATACGGACCTGCTCGAACCCTCGGAACACATAAAACAATATCAAAACCGAGAATTGCACCCCAAAACCAAATCAATCAACTTATGAACTTCAAACTTCTTCAACTAGATTCGAATGCATCGAATCATACTTAGACAACTCAGAATGACGCCAAATTATGCATACATAAATCACCATACTGATCTATTCCCTAGCTTAAAATCCCAAACGGGCCTCGATTACGATGAAGTCTACTTCAAACCAAATTTTAAAAACTTGAAAACCTTCAATGTGCCAACTTCCAACATTAAGCGCTAAAATGCTCCCGGGTCACCCGAAACTCGATCTGAAGACACACTCAAGTCCAAAATCCTCATACAAACCTATTGGAACCATCAAATCTCGGTTCTGAGTTAGTTTACTCAAAATACTAATTCAAGTCAAACTTGGCCATCTTAGGCCACTAATAAGGAATTTAGTGTTCAGATTTTAACCCGAACCCTTCCAAACCCGAATCAACCATCCTCGCAAGTCATAAAATAGTAAAAGCACATATAAAATATCTTAATTACGGGAACAATGATCTAGAAAGTAAAATGATCGGTCATGTCGTTACATATGAACTTGATTATGAAGATGAAGGTGTAGAGCTTGAGCATAATGATGAAGAAATACATGAGCAAGCCTTAGATCCATCCACAACATACAAAGACTCAGGACCTTGTGCTCCAAAAAGGATGATTCCAGAAAATGCTTCAACCTTTGAGGCCTCAAAGACCTCGGCTTCATCTAATCAAGCAGATTAATTTACCTTGTAAGGATATTTATTGTTTTTTGTTCTTGTTTTTTAAACTCATGTACCCTCTCTGGGATCTCATTTGGGCATGGAAATGGAAATAAAAAGATTATTTTTGCTTCACTTTATACTTTGAATTACTTTAATTGCTCGGGATTTTAAGTTAGCAAAAAGATATTTCCATGTTTTTTTATCGGTAATGTCCGAAAAATTTTACATCCTGTTGAGTTTATTATCGAGTATTCTAGCTTCATATTTTAAACCTTTTTACTGAAAAGGTTTCATAAAAAAGGGCTCTACATTTACAGTGCTCTTGAAAATGACGTCTCTTGTTCATTCTGGTATAATTATTTGGTATTTTCATAGCATACAAATAAAGGAAATATTAAATTATTTGGACAAAAAATAATAGATAGATGAAAACAAAAAAAAAAAATATTTATTCCTTTTACTCACAATAATACATTCAACCAAGTAAGAAAAATTATATTTGCCAAATAACCGAGTTACTACTTCATGTGGTTAACCCATAACTCTTATTTCTATGAGGCTTGATGTATAGTCCCCGGCCCCGGCTTGAGGTAACCTATAATGATTGAACTTTTAAATTTAGAACATGTTAACCCAATTTCAGCAGTCCCCAATATTTCTACGCTTCTGGTACCATTTTCTACTTGCTTTTATTTTGAAGCTAACATCAATACTTTTAATGTTATCAACTCTCGTACCAGTAGGTATAATTCGCCCAATGTTGGAATGTAAAGTATGAAGATTTGAATACTGAATTTCGGGTAAACGATCACAATTTATTTTCATAATACGCTTTTCGTTACTGCCTCATTAAGAACCTTGCCAGAAAAAGCCATTTGGGACAAAAATTAGACGAAGGAAAAAAGAGTGCAACATGTATTTCTTATTTAACCATCAACCTTCAGCAGTAATACCTTTGTAGATGACTCACATTCCAGTTTCTTGGCAATATAACTCCATATTGATTTTCCAATTGATACAAGTCCTTATCGATTATACCTGAAATCCGGTAAGGACCTTCCCAATTTGGTCACAACTTTTCAATGTTGACTTCTCGAGTTGTTGTGAGTTACTTTTCATAGAATCAGGTCTCCAACCTTAAAATAAAGAGATTCACTTTACGGTTATAATACCTCTCCATTCTTTTCTTCTGCGCTATCATCCTATCAAAAGTCAAATCTCGGTGTTCATCAAGAAAATCTAATTTGATCATTACAACTTTAGTGTTTTCTCGTTCCATTGTACGAGAAAATCTCGTAGTTGGTTTTCCTATTTCCATCGAAATTGGAGACTCTATCCCTTATACGAGGGAAATTGGTGTTTCTTTGATGCTTGATTTTGTCGCGGTACGATACGCCCATAGTACTCCTGGTAAAATTTCAAGCCACTTGCCTTTGGCATCCTCTAACTTTTTCTTCAGATTCTGAATTATATATTTTGTTCGTTGACTCTACTTGAACGTTAGCACTTGGATAATATAGAGATGACATAATTCTTTTGATTTTCAATCCTTCTAGGAATTTCATAATTTTGGAGCCTATAAATTGTGGTCCATTATCACACACAATTTCTTTTGGGACTCCGAATCAATAAATGATATGATCCCAGATGAAATCTATCGCCTCATATTCTACAATCTTTTTGAAAGCTCCTGCTTCAATCCATTTAGAAAAATAATTAGTCATAATTAAAAGAAATTTTACATGTTCGAGTTCTTGAGGCAAAATGCCTGACTATGTTTATCCCCCATTTCATAAACAACCACGGTGAATATAGTGCTGAACTTATCATATTTCTAAACAAACGACTTAGTGGCATGCTCCATTCGGGGCAAGAGAAAGCATCTTTCACCAACTTCTGTACCAATGAATTTGCCTCAGAATAATTGCTGCTAATTCCTTCATAAACCTTTCTCATTACATAATCATCTTCTATAGGACCTAAGTCTCGGGATAACGGACCATGAAAAGACCTTCGATAGAATTGCCCTTCTACAAGGCAATACCAAGCAACCTTTGTTCTGAGTGCTCGTGAAGCCTTAGAATCTTCAGGAAACTTGTCATATCTTAAATAATCAATAAATTTATTTTTCCCGTCCCAAACAAGACTTGTCAAATATACTTCGTAATATCTGTCAACAACCAAACTAGAATCAGTGCCTTTTAATTCCGTCGATGAGCCCAGGTTGGCTAACACATCTGCCTCCACGTTTTCCTCTCTCGGAATATGAGTTATTGTCCATTCCTTGAATCAAGAAACTAATGCTTGGACTTTATCTATGTACTGCCTCATGTGTTATTCTTTGGCATCAAAAATCCCATATATCTAATTGACCACCAGCTGAGAATCACACTTCAATTCAATAATATCGGATCCTAGTCCCTATGATAACTCAAGTCCCGCAATCATAGCCTCATACTCGGATTCATTATTAGCTAAAGGAACACTTTGTATGGCATGTCTTAGAGTTTCTTTAGACGGAGTACAAAGCACTATTCGCAAGCTGGACCCTTAAAATTGGATGCACCATCCATAAACAAGGTCCAGACACTAAACACAATCCCTGAAGCTAAAACTACTTTTTTTTTCTACTGGGCATTATTCTGGGACTGCTATCAGTCACGAAGTTGGTCAAAACTTACGACTTTATAGTAGTTTGTGGTTTATACTCAATATAAAATTCACTAATTTATACCGCACATTTAGCCAGTCGTCCTGATTACTTAGGCTTATGTAGAATGTTTTGCAAGGTAAAAGTCGTAACTATGGCTATTAGGTGAGATTGAAAGTAGAGTCCAACCTTTCGAGAGGTAATCACGAGAGTCAGAGCCAACCTTTCTAGGTGCAGATACCGAATTTTCGTACCTGACCACATCTTACTAACATAGTAAACAGGATATTGTGTACCTCCTTCTTTCAGGACTAGAACTGCACTTACTGCAACTTCTATCACCGCCAGATATACTAATAGCTGCTCATTGTCGTTTGGCTTGGACATCAAGGATGGACTTGACAAGTACTTCTTTAGATCTCGCAATGTTTGTTGGCATTTGTAATGACCTAACCGGTCATTTTGAGGATTAGCATTCCGTTCGGTGGCTTAAGGTCTTGAGTAGCTTCGTATTATATATTATGACTTGCGTGTGTGTTTGGGTTCGGGTTTTGGATGATTCAGGATTGATTTGGAAGAACGATTCTTATTTTAGAATCTTAAGTGGTAAGAATTGTCCGAAGTTTGACTTTTGTGTAGAGGACTCCGGAATGGTATTTTGATGATTCCAATAGCTTTGTATGGTGATTTTGGACTTAGACGTATGCCCAAATTTGGATTTGGAGGCCTGTAGGTTGATTTGGCGCTTTTTGGCAAAAGTTGGAAAGTTGAGTGGTTTGATTGGGAGATGACTTTGTTGATATAGGATTCAGATTGCGATTTCGGGAGTTATCACAGCTCCGTTATATCATTTGGGACTTGAAAGATAAATTTGGGCTCTTTTGGAATTGATTTGATATGTTTTAGCATTAGTTTTAGAAGTTAGAAGTTCATTGTGATGACTCGATAGGTCATTTTGAGTTTTAACCTTTATTTCAGTATTTTGAGACCTCGATTAGCTCCGTTTAGTGTTCCTCGATTTGCATGCACAGTCCGTATCTTGCTCCGAAAAGTCTTTATGTGAAAAATTAAAAAACATGTAAATTTTTGCCATAAAAATGATTTGAGTTGGCTGCGGTTAATATTTTGTAAAACAAACCCAAATTAGTATTTTGACGTTCCTGAAGGGTCTATATCGTAATTTGGAACTTGGGTATATGTCCGGAATTGAATTTAGAAGTCCCTAACATAATTTAATGTGATTTGTCGAAAACTAGTAATTTGAAGATTTAAAGAATTCCTAAGTTTGACCGTAGGTTGCCTTTGTTGCTACCGGATTTGGATTTCGATTTCGGAACTTGGTATAGGTCCATTTAACTATTTATGACTTGTCTGCAAAATTTAGTGTAAAACGGAGTTGATTAGGTATGACTCAGAAACTCGGTAGTGAATTTGAAAGTTCTTGAGTTTCATTAAAAATATCATACATTTTGATGTCTGATACATTGTTCTAGGTGTTATTTTAGTGTTTTGATCGTGCGAGCGAGTTTGTATGATGTTATTACACTTGTGTGCATGTTTGGTTTGGATCCCGAGGAGCTCGGGTGTGTTTTGGATAGGCTACGGAGCATTTCGGACTTAGGAAGTTGCTTTTTTCAGCTATCTGCTGATGTCTGGTGCTTTTTCTTCGCGATCGCGAAAGGGAAATGGGGCTAGGGAGGAATTTCCTCTATGCGAACATGGGGACTTGGTCGCGAACGCGAAGTAGCGGGGGGTTCACCCTTCATGAACACGGCCGTTCCCTCGCGACCACGATTAGTTATAGGAACTGGGGGCAGGCTCGGCAGTAACTCTATGCAAACATGGGCTTGGGATCGCAAACACGAAGGAAATGGGGGATAAGTGTTCGCGAACGCGAAGGGTTGATCACGATCGTGATGGCCATTTGGCCAGTGCTCTTCGCGAACGCGAAGAACACCTGGCGCCCAGGTATTAAACAGTTCCAAAGTCGGAATTTTCTTCATTTTTCACCATTTTCAAGTTTGAGCTCTTCCTAGAGGCAATTTTGAAGATACATTCCATCCCAACTTCATATGTTAGTAGATTTTAACTTATTTTCTTCCATTTCCATCAACACCCATTAATTTCTTACCTTTAATCTATGCTTTTTTCATGGTAGAAATTAGGGATTTAGGTAGAAATTGGGGATTTATAAAATTGAGATTTAGACCTCAAATTGAGGTCGGATTTCGAAACTAATCACATAATCGGGCTCTAGGGTGAATGGGTAATTGGATTTTGGTCTGAATCTCGAATTTTGACCAAGCAAGCCTAGGGTTGACTTTTGTTGAGTTTTTTCAAAAATCATTAAAGATTGAATATTTTTCACTCATGGGTAGTTTCTAAAGCTTATTTTGAATAGTTTGAACTATATCTTGTTAGATTCGATTTGTTTGGAGGCGAATTTTAGAGGAAAGGCCCCGGTTGAGATTTGATTTTATTGCGGAGTGAGGTAAGTGTTGGATCTAACCTTGACTTGAGGGAATTGGGAATTTATGAACTATGTGTTGTGTGGATTATTTTAAAAAACGGAGTATATGCGAGGTGACGAGTGGATATTCTCCATCAAAATATTTGTTTCCATATTTTCTCGTATTTCATGAATTATCTTATTCCATACCTTAATTGTTACATACTTTAAATAGCTTTCTATGCCGTAATTTATTATTTGTCATTAATTATTCTTGAATTGAATTGTTCGTCCTTGCAGTGACTCCGTGCTTATTTACTACTTGCCTTAATTGTCTTACTTGCATACCTTTATTATCACGTACTTGGCTTGTCTTGTTATATTTGTATTATTTGTAGAATTCCTTTGATTAGTACGGGGTTCCTCTATTGCTTTGATTTCACATTCTCTTAGCGTAGGGATTCTTGTAATTTGAGCTATTAGATTGATTACATTTATTGAAATTGTTCATGGATCGGGATACGCACCGTAATGGTTGTGATATGGTGGAATAATGGAGGATTTTGATATTGATTATAATGATATGGCGGGATCGGGTTGCGCGCCGCAACGATTATATACATAATAGTTGACACTGATAAATTATGGCGTGGTGAAATAATGGAGGATTATGACATTGATTATGATGATATTGGATTGTTTATATTTATTAAAAGAATTTGTGGATCAGGTTGCCCGATGCAACGGGAATTGAAGAATAATAAATTAAAATGGTGGAATAAGGAAGGATTATGATATTTATAAATAATGATATGGTGGGATCAGGTTGCGCGTCGCAACGGTTTCTGTACATAATTATTGATATTGATAAATGATGATATGGTGGAATAAGGTAGGATTATGATATTAATTAATGATGATATGGGATCGGGTAGCGCGCTGCAACGGATTGTTTACGTTATACTTGATATTGATAAAGGATGTTACGATGGGATCGGGTTGCGTACCGTAACGGATTGTATTGTTGTACTTGTTGTTGTTGTTGTTGTTGTTGTTGTTGTTGTTGTTGTGCTAGTTTCAGCATTTTTATATGAGATTACGAGGTTTATTGGTCTGGGCTTTTTAATAGTGGGGTTTGAGTTCGTTTTCATAAATTAACTATTTTACTTTCATTTCCTGTTTTTTTTTAATTATTATTATTATTATTATTTGTTGTTGTTATTATTTTTTGTTGTTGTTGTTGTTGTTGTTATTGTTGTTGTTGCGTACAGGTTATTATAAATGGCCTGATTTAGCCTCGTCACTAATTCGTCGAGGTTAGGCCCGGCACTTACAGATTACATGGGGTCGGTTGTATTCATACTACACTCTACACTTCTTGTACAGATACCAGGGTTGGTCCAAACAGCGTTTAGTATGGTCGCCCAGATTTGCCTACTAGCAGAGACTTGAGGTATAGCTGCACGACGTTCGCATCCCTAAAGTCCCCTTTTATATCATCTTAGCTATTTATTTTGATTTAGACAATTATCTTTTTATTCAGACTATTATTTGTAGTACTCTAGACGCTCGTGTATTCATGACACCAGAAGCGAGGCTTACACCCATTCGCATTAGTTCATCCAAAGTTCTAGGATTGTATTTGGATTTCATCGTTTATTAATTTATTTACTCCATTCTAGACTATTCAGGTTATTAGTTTCCATTTGATTTGAATTGTTAAAAATGGTTAATAATTATATCTAACGTTGGCTTGCCTAGCAAGTGAAGTGTAAGGCGCCATCACAGACCCAAGGGTGAGAATTTTGGATCGTGACATTCATTCGTTCTTTAGGCTTGAATTGATGTGTGATTCATGATTTTGATGTTGTTTGATGATATTTGAGGCCTCAAGCGGGTCTGCGTTATGTTTTGGGATTGGTTGGTGGAGTGGACGGGGTCCCAGGGACCTCGAGTGCGTTTCAAATGAGTTTCGTGTTATTTCCATGTAGTTAAGGAAGTCTGGTTCTGGTGTTTCACATCTGCACATTTTGGAGCGCATGTGCAGGGCCGCTTCTGCGTGTTTTATGTCTCTACTGTAATGTCGAGGCCTGGGCGGGAGGTTCGCTTCTGGGGGTGAAGGATCGAAGGTGCGATGGTCGCATCTGCGGGTTACATATAGCAGATGCGATAGAGTCTGCTTCTGCGTTTGTATGGGCGCTTCTGCGGCGTCGCAGGTCTGACTACTTTTGCGCAGGTGCAGTCGCTGGTCTAGTAAGGGGAAACCGTAGATGCGGGAGTTGGCTAGCAAAAGTGAGAGCTTAGATTCGTTGTTATGTTCGCAGATGCAGAAATCACTGGGCAACTTCATATATATCGAGGGTTTGGTTATTTTAATCATATTTTAAGTTGTAGAGCTCGGTTTTGGGCGATTTTGGAGGGTATTTTCACTATTTGATTTCGGAATTGGATAATTTTGGTATGGTTGGACTCGTATCAGAATAGGTATTCAGATTGTCGAGGTCCGAGGTGCGGGCCCGGGGTTGACTTTTTAGTTTTCTTTAAAGATCGAAGCTTTATTATCCGAAATTATTTCGTATGATTTTTATTTATGATATTGAGTTAATTTTGCTAGATTCGAGCTAGTCCGGAGGTTGTTTCATACACGAAGGTCATTTTAGAATATTAATTTAACTTGTTTAAGGTAAGTATCTTACCTAACTTTGTGTGGGAAAACCACCCCTTAGTATTTGGGTTAATTGTATTATTTGAATTATGTGAAAGACGTTTATGCGAGTTGACGAGTGCGTACTGGGGCTTATATGTGGAAATTGACCGGTTTAGATTCTTAGGCTTTTTCGTCTATTTATTTGAAATTGTTAGCACATGTTATATCTTTTATTTGCCATGTTTACTCTTACATGGTTTATTTAAAGTTGTCAGCACATGTCATATCCTCTACTTGTCAATTTTACTCTCATATGATTTATTTGAAGTTGTTACCTCTTTTATTATAATGTGATCTCCTTATTTATTGAGTTATTCTTAATTGATATTGTTGTTACATGATATCCTTTCGTTGCCGGGCTATTCACATGCATTTAGACTTAGTTGCTAGATCATGCCATCTCTTTCATTGTTAGCTTATCTCACACACTAGAATTTGAAGTTTGTCATTTCATGGAAATACCTTCATTATTAAGTTTATTCTTAAGAAATTAATTGAAGTTGAAGTTATTAAAAGTCATTAACTTGTTGTAGTTGGAGTTGTTTTTTAATAGAGTATTATTCATTGTTGATTTACTTTCCCGTTCATTTTGCTGCTATTGAGATTTTTGTACACATCATGTTTGAGCCATGGGCTATGTGTGGTGGTGATATTTGTATTGTTATTTTGGAAAGGTTGTGGCCTTTGGGCACTTATGGTACGAGTTGATAAGTTGTTTGTTGTGATATTAGCACATGTGAAATTATTGTGTGAGTTAATTGTTGTTATGTGGAGCATAAGGATGGTATCTCACTGTTGATGTTTGTGTGGAGTGATAAGGGTGGCTATCACAGTGATACATATGGCTAATGATAAATGTCGGGGCGAAGTGATAGGGGTGGCGATCAGAGTGATACGGGTGGCTAATGATAAATGTTGGGACGGAGCGATAAGGGTGTCTATTAGAGTGATACAGGTGGCTAATGATAAATGTTGGGGCGAAGCAATAAGGCTGGCTATCAGAGCGATATTGGTGGCTAATGATATTGTTAGGATGGAGTGATATGGGTGGCTATCGGAGGGATATGGGTGGCTATTATGTTAAATGTCTGGGCGGAGCGATAAAGGTGGCTATTATGATGTTATAATATATAGTGATAATAGTGGCTATGTCAGGGATGATATACGATGTCCTTGGGGTATTATGTTGATGATATTCGTGTGATGGTGTGATTTTCCTTGTGTATATCGTGCACCTTAGTGACTTGTTATGTTGCCTTCAATGAGCTACTCGATGTCTTTGATATTACTAGTTGACTTGGACTGTGATAGTACACTCGCACAAGCATACACCGTAGCATGCCACTTATACCAGTTTAGGAGTATGAAACTTGACATTCATTGATCATGCCCATGTATTCTTGTATTATCAGTTTCCATTGCGATATTGAGCCTGTGACCACGCCCGACAGATGATGATTGTGAGCCTGTGCCCATGCCGGGTGGATTGAGATATTGACACATGATTTGTCCATGTGGTCGTGATTGATATTGTGGGAACAAGGTTCCATGAGCATATGATTTGTGATTTGGGACTCTTGACTTGTGTTTATGAGATGAGGTATCTCGGAGTAACTTTGTGTAAACCTAGTGTTAGAACAACTTGATTATTTGGTTGTCATTTGCTTATCTTATGTTGGTACTTTAATGGTGTTCGGATTACTTTACTGTTTATATCACATATTTATTCCTTGTCATTTACTGATTCTTGCTTTAATTATTAGCTTTATACTCATATACTGCACAGGTTATTATGACTAATAGGTGTCTTGACTTGTACCTCGTCACTACTTCACGGAAGTTAGTCTTGATACTTACTGGTACCGACCGGGGTGTACTCATACTACACTTTTGCATATTTTTGTGTAGATTCAAGTATTGGAGATATCCGACTCAGGCAGAGTTAGATTCTTGATCGCGAGGATTCAAGATAGAGTTGCTTGGTCGTCGCAGTCCCTTAGAGTCCCTTCCCCTTTTATTGAATGTCAATTCGTTATCCGAACAATATTATATTTTGAATTTTTGAGATACTTCTATGTATTCCTCTAGAGTTCGTGACTCTATATTACCTAGTTTTGGGAGGTTGTTGTGATTATTGCTGCGTATGCTTGCTTTACCTTTATTTCAGTTTTTATATTATACGCTATTTTATAATATCATTATTAAACTGGCTTAATAGTTGTAAGTAATCGGCTTCCCTAGTCTTAGAGTGTAGGTGCCATCACGACGTCTAAGGCGTGATTTTTGGTCGTGACAAGTTGGTATCAGAGCTCTAGGTTCATAGGTTCTACGAGTCACGAGAAAGTTTAGTAAGTCTTGTGGATCGGTACGGAGATGACTATACTTATCTTCGAGAGACTTTGGAACTATTAGGAAAATTCCACTTCTTTCATTCCTGTCGTATAGATTCCTTGCTTTCAGAGTTTGAGCTTTTGTATTTCTATTCTCTCACATATGGTGAGGACACATACTACCTGATGAGTCGAGCAGACATGAGCATGTGTCGCAGCTAGAGCACCTACCATAGCAACAGCTGAGGAGCCACCAGTAGCTCCGATAGGGGGACAGGCACCAGATGCACCTGTTGTTACTCCCGGTCTTCAGGAGACTTTAGCGCATTTTCTGAGAATGTTTGATACATTGGCTTCGGCGATATTGTTCTCAGTCGCACCAACTACTTCACAGATTGGGGGAAGAGCTTAGACTCCTATCGCACGTACTCCAAAGCAATAGGCTTATGTTGGTCATACTCTGGGTGTGGTGTCAGTACAACTTGTTATTCCGGTTCAGTCTGAGGTCAGGCCAGGGGTATCAGAGAAGGACCAGAAGAGGCTTGAGAGGTTCAAGAAGTATGATCCACCTACCTTTAGTGGCATAGCTACCGAGAATGCGCAAGGCGTTCTAGAGAAGTCTCACTGTATTCTCCGCACCATGGGTATAGTGGAGGTGAGCAGAGTTGCTTTTACTACATTTCAGATGTGGGGAGTAGCGTATCAGTGGTTGCAGTCTTATGAGGAGAGTAGGCCAACTGATGCAGCACCACTCACTTGGACTCAGTTTTGATAGATGTTTTTGAGGGAGTTTGTTCCCCAGACCCTTCGTGATGCGTGCTATATAGAGTTCGAGCAGTTGTGTTAGGTCCCCATGACGGTGTCGGAGTATACCATCAGGTTTAGTGAGTTATCCCGTCATGCACCTGCTTTGGTTCCTCCAGTCAGAGATCGAATCCACAAATTTATCGAGGGGCTCATTTATGGTCTTAGATTCAGCATGGCTCGGGAGTTGGAGACTGATACTCCATTTCAGTAGTTTGTGGAGATTGCCAGGAGGTTAGAGCGTATTCGGGGTGAGTAGAGAGAGGATAAGGAGGCCACAAGGTCCTGAGGTTCTCGAGGATTCAGTCGATTCTACTCTTCAACTATGACCCATCACAGCGGAGGCTCGGGCAGTGGACCAGTCCAGTCCGTACTTCAGACTACTCGTGGTGCTCCAGTTAGTCAGGGACCTCAGGGTACTCATATGGGACAATCATCTTTTAGTGCACCACCTGCACGGGGTTCCTATGACGGTCATCCCAGTAATCTAGCACAAACTCGGTACCAGCAGTTATGCCTGCAGGAGGGTTGTTATGAGTATGGTGATACTAGGCACATCATGAGGGATTGTCCTAGACTGGGGAGAGGTAGATTTCATCAGGGCACTCAGGTTATGGGCTCTATTCCAGTTTCTACTCCACCTGCACAGCCAGCTAGAGGCGGAGGACGGGTGGGTAGAGGGCATTTTAGAGGGGGAGGCCCGGCCCGTTGATATATTTTCCATGGTAAGGATGAGTCCGTTGTACCAAATGGTAGCATTACAGGTATGGTTTAGATTTTTCATGGAGGAGCATCAGTCTTATTTTGATATGGTCCTATCTATCGGTGTGAGTCCTCCTATCTGCCGCATATATGGGTGTGTTTTGTGATTCTTGTACTATGTTGAGAGATTCTATAGCAATAGCCCGTGTCTATCATTTTGGTTTGATTCACTATTGAGAGCTATGAGACTTGAATGAACTTTTTGTTACTCATTATGGTAGAGTTTGCTGTGATTTTTGGATGGTTTGGTTACGATTTGTGATTTAGGTGCTCTACCGACATAGGAAGTCCGTTACATGTTGTGATTTTGTTTAGAGGAATTGAGTTAGTGGAATGTTTCGATTGGTGTGATGTGTATTCTACCTATGATTCAGAGCTGAGGATGGGATCCTCGTATTTCCATGTGGTTTGATATATTTTCCAGGCTACGTGTCGCGGTGGAATTATATTAGGATGAGATCCTTGTGATTAGTTCATATGTTTTGATTAACCCTTGTGGAATGGATTTGTAATATGGTATTGATAGGGGGTTGTGCCTGTCGTACTTGATTGATAGGTCTCTCATATGTTTCTCTTTCCACATTCAGTCATATTCGTGTTGTGCTTATTGGGTTTAGCTTGCGAGGTATGTACCCATGTGGATTTAGGTGTGACTTATTGATTTGGGTGAGTGGTTATGAGATCTTCACGTTTCTTGCATCGTTGTCAGTGTACATTATGAAGGTTTCGGTCAAGGTTTTAGTTGATACAAGGTTGATTACCGGTGCTGGGCTTGATTATGGGCATCTATTATGGTCAGAGTTGTTGCTATGGACATATGTGTGATGTATTATGTCATGTGGTTATACCTTATGGGTGGATGCATGGGTTATGGTAGGTGGGTGCGGTTGTTACAATGTGTTTATGTAGGAATCAGGACTATGGGAAATGATCAGATGGTAAAATTATTTTTTGGTTCTAAGGCTTATCGGTGTGGGTGGAAGGAACAATCTTCAGTTAAGATGGTGTTGTCGGGCTTATGTGAATTGGGGTGACGAGGGATCACCCGCGAGTATATGTATGGTGAGTTCATTCAGTGATTCGCGATTTTGGAACGGTTCTTGGCACGTTCGAGGACAAACATTTGTTTAAGACAGGGAGAATGTAACGCCCCCACCGGTAGTTTTGAGGATTAGCATTCTATTTGGTGGCTTAAGGTCTAGAGTAGTTTTGTATTGTGTATTATGACTTGCGTGTGTGGTCGGGTTCAATTTTCGGATGATTCAGGATTGATTTGGAAGAATGATTCTTATTTTAGAAACTTAAGTGGTAAGGGTTGATCAGAGTTTGACATTTGTGTAGATGACTCTGGAATGGTATTTTGATGATTTCAATAGCTTCGTATGGTGATTTTGGACTTAGGCTTATGTCTGAATTTGGATTTGGAGGTCCGTAGGTTGATTCGACACTTTTCGGCAAAAGTTGAAAAGTTGAAGGTTTAGAAAGTTGAGAGGTTTGACTGGAAGTTAACTTTGTTGATATCGGGTTCTGATTGCGATTCCAGGAGTTGTCATATCTCTGTTGTTTCATTTGGGACTTGCATGCAAAATTTGAGCTCATTCGGAATTGGTTTGAATCAATGTGTGATTCGTGATTTTGATGTTGTTTGATGAGATTTGAGCCCTCGGGCGGGTCTGCGTTATGTTTGGAATTGGTTGGTGTGAGTGGACGGGGTCCCGGGGACCTTGGGTGTGTTTAAACGAGTTTCGGGTCATTTCCATGTGGTTAAGGAAGTCTGGTTCTGGTGTTTCGCATCTGGGCATTTTGGAGAGCATGTGCTATGCCGCTTATACATGTTTTGTTTCGCTTCTGCAATGTTAAGGCCTGGGTGGGAGATTCGCTTCTGCGAGTGAAGGATCGCATGTGTGATGGTCGCATCTGCGGGTTATGGATTACAAATGCGATTAGAGTCAGCTTCTGCGTTTGTGTGGGCGCTTCTGCGGCGTCGCAGGTGCGACCAATTTTGCACAGGTGCGGTCACTGGTATGGTAAGTGGAAACAATAGATGCGGGAGTTGGCTCGCAAAAATGAGAGTGCAAATGCGCTGTTTTGTCCGTAGATGCGGAAATCGCTGGGCAGCTTCACATATATCGAGGGTTTGGTAATTTTTATCATATTTTGAGTTGTAGATCTCGGATTTGGGCAATTTTGGAGGGGATTTTCACCATTTGGATTGGGGTAAGTATTCTTGACCCGGATTTGATTATATTTCGTGATTCTATCTTTGTTTTTATCATTTAATTAGTGATTTGAATTGGAAGAATTGGGAATTTTTGTAAAAACTTTCTAAAATACAAAATGATGATTTGAAGGCCGAATTGATGTCGGAATCGAATAATTTTGGTATGATTGGACTCGTATCGTAATAGATGTTTGGATTTTGTGAGTTTTATTGGGTTCCAAGGTGCGGGCCCGAGGTTGACTTTTTTGATTTACTTTTTGGTTTTTATTAAATATCGAAGCTTTATTATCCGAAATTATTTCCTATGGGTTTTGTTTATGATATTGAGTTATTATCCGAATCTTAGGTTTTGACCAAGCGGGCTGGGGGTTCACTTTTGTTGATATTTTGGGAAAAGTGTAAACATCTTTTCTTTATCTAATGTAATTAATTTCTCTAGCATTGTTTGATGATATTAAGTCGATTTTGGTTAGATTCAATTGGTTTGGAGATGAATTTTAGAGAAAAGGCACCGGTTGAGATTTGATTTGATTACGGAACGAGGTAAGTGTTGGGTCTAACCTTGATTTGAGGGAATTAGGAACCCTTGAACTATATGATATGTGAATTACGTGTGTAACGGCGTATATGCGAGGTGACATGTGTATATACGCTATCAAAATAATTGTTTCGATGTCTTTCTTGTATTTCATGAATTATCTCACTCCATGCTTTAACTGTTACATGCTTTAATTATTTTCTATGTCGCAATTTATTACTTGTCATTAGTTATTCTTGTATTGAATTGTTCGTTCCTTTCATGACTTCGTGATTAATTGCTACTTGCCTTAATTGTCTTACTTGCACACCTTAACTGTTACGTACTTGGCTTGTCTTGTTATTTTTGTATTATTTGTAGCATTCCTTTGATTAGTACGGTGTTCCTTTATTGCTTTGCTTTCACATTCTTTAACTGTAGAGATTCTTGTAATTTGAGCTATTGGATTGATTACATTTATTGAAATTGTTTATGGATCGGATTGCACGCTGCAACTGTTGTGATATGGTAGAATAAGGGAGGATTTTGATATTGATTATAATGATATGGTGGGATCAGGTTGTGCACCGCAACGGTTGTGTACGTAATACTTGATAGTTATAAATTATGACATGGTGAAATAAGGAAGGATTATGATATTGATTATGATGATATGGTGGGATTAGATTGCGCGCTGCAATGGATGTTTTATGTGATTCTTGATATTAATAAATGTTGCTATGTTGAAATAAGGGAGGATTATGTGTGTATGGTGGGATCGGGTTGTGTGCCGCAACAGATTGTGTATGTTGTATTCGTTGTTGTTATTGAGTTGGTTTCCAGCATGTTTGCATGAAATTATGAGATATGTTATTCAGGGTTCTCCGACTACGAGGATCGAGTTATTTTTCATAAATTAACTGCCTTAATTTCAGTTCCTATTTTCCTTCCATGTTATTTTTATTATACTGCATACAGGATATTGTACGTGGCCCGCCTTAGCCTCATCACTACTTCGTTGAGGTTAGGCTCGGCACTTACAGAGTACGTGGGGTCGGTTATACTTATACTATACTCTGCACTTCATGTGCAGATTTTAGAGTTAGTCTTAGCAGCGTTCCGTAGACTTGCTCAGATCTAACTATCAGTAGAGACTTAAGGTATATCTGCATGGCGTCCGCAACCGTGAACTCTCCTTCTAGTTCATATTAGCTATTTATTTTGATTTAGACAGTTACATTTATATCAAACCATTATTTGTAGTCCCCTTTTCTCTTTCGTGTGATTTCATTCTGTCATTGATGATTGAACCATTCTTTTCTTGTTCTCTCGTAGATGGCAAGAACACGCACAACATCTGCAGTCGGACATGAGATGGAGCCTCGTGTGGCAGCTACTACTAGGGGCAGAGGTTGAGGCAGAGCCAGAGCTAGGGTAGCAACACTCGCAGTGGAGCCTTAGGTGGATCATGAGAAGGAAGTCCCAGCTCAGACTGTGCTCGTCGGACCAGCTCAGGTCTTGAAGGGATTTATTGCCACTTTAGTGCTTCAGGACACTCTAGTCCACTTGATGGGCCTTATGAAGAGTGTGGCCCAGACCGGTGCATTTTCGGTGGCACTGGGCATATATCAGGCTGGGGGAGGAGCAGAGACTCCCGCTACTCACACTCTGGAGTAGGTGGCTCCCCTATATCAGACTCCAGTAGCCCAGCCAGTTGGGGTGGTTCAGTCGATTGTTGCGGCGCAGGCCGGTGATAGGCCCGCTATGTGTTCTGAGGCCTTGTTGAGGCTAGATAAGTTTACCAAGCTCTTTCATGTTCATTTCAGCGGTGCACCTTCTAATGACCCACAAGATTACTTCGACATTTTCCTTGAAGTGTTGCAGAAAATGGGTATTGTTGAGACCAACGGGGTCGACTTTGCAGTGTTCCAGATGATCGGTTATGTCAAGAGATGGTGGAGAGATTATATGTTGACTAGACCAGCTGGTTCACCTACACTTACTTGGGATTGGTTTTCACAGCTATTTCTAGAGAAGTTCATTCATTTCACTCTGAGAGAGGATTACCGCAGGCAGTTTGAGTGTCTTCAGCAGGGTGGTATGACTGTTACCCAGTATGAGACTCGATTTGTGGACCTAGCTCGTCATGCAATTGTTTTACTCCCTACTGAGAGGGAGAGAGTGATGCGATTCATTGATGGGCTCACTTTTTGTATCATGCTACAGATGGCCAAGGAGACTAGAGATTATATCTCATTCTAGAGGGTCGTAGATATTGCTAGACAGATCGAGATGGTTCATGGTTAGGAGAGAGGGTTGGTGTCTAATAAGAGGCCTCGTCATTCCGGTGGTTTTAGTGGTGCCTCTACTGGAGGCATGGATCCTTTTGGTAGAGTCCATCTACCTAGGCTATTTCAGGCAGCGCTTTAGGCATCCCACAGTGTTTCGGGGAGTCATGGTCCTTATGTATCTCATTCTGGGCAACCAGCCCAGAGTGAACCATCAGCTCCTATTAGAGCGCCTCCGATCCAGAGCTACCACCGTGGTTATCTTGCCCGTTCGGGTCAGTTTCAACTTCAACAACCACATCAGCAGGATTGGTGTTTTAAGTGTGGGGGTACTAGTTACATTAGGAGGTTCTGTTCGAGATTGTTGAGCAACATGCCACATCAGAGTTCTCGTGCCATGGTTCTGGCACCGGTTGCTTCACCGCCAGCTCAACTAGCTAGGGGCAGGGGTCAGGCTTCCAGAGTTGGAGGTCAGGCCGTTAGAGGTGGAGGCCAGCCAGCTAGAGGCTGTCCGAGACACTATGGTCAAGGTGGTGGGGTCCAGCCTCAATTTTATGCATTACCAGCTAGACCGGAGGTCAAGGTGGTGGGGCCCAGCCTCGGTTTTATGCATTTCCAGCTAGACCAGAGGTCGAGTCATCTGACGCCATCATCACAAGTATTATTCCAGTTTTCCATAGAGATGCTCTAGTTCTATTTGATCTGGGCTCTACTTATCCCTACGTGTCATCCTATTTTGCTTCATATCTGGTTGTGCCTCATGACTCTTTGAGTGCTCATATGTATATGTCCATGCCTATGGGAGATTCTATTATTGTAGATCGTGTCTATCGCTCGTGTGTGATTACTATTAGGAGTCTTGAGACTAGTGTAGAACTCCTACTTCTTGACATGGTGGACTTTGATATCATTTATGGCATGGATTGGCTATCACCGTGTCATGCTATATTGGATTGTCACAAGAAGACGGTGATCTTAGCCATGCTGGGGTTGCCTCGATTAGAGTGGAGAGGAACTCCTAGATATTCTACCAGTAGGGTTATTTCTTATGTCAAAGCTTGATGTATGGTCGAAAAGGGATGTTTAGCTTATTTGGCATATATTTGCGATTCTAGTGATGAGGTTCCTTCCATGGATTCGGTACCTGTTGTGCGTGAGTTTCCAGAGGTATTTCCGGTAGATTTGTCGGGGATGCCACCCGACAGAGATATTGACTTCTGTATTGATTTGGCTTCGGGCACTCATTCCATTTCTATTCTACCATACCGTATGACCCTGCCAGAGTTGAAAGAATTGAAGGAACAATTGCAAGATTTGCTTGATAAGGGATTCATTAGACCTAGTGTCTTGCCCTAGGGTGCGCCCATGTTGTTGATGAAGAAGAAAGATGGTTCGATGAGGATGTGTATAGACTATCAATAGTTGAACAAAGTCACTATCAAGAACAAGTATCAATTGTCAAGGATTGATGACTTATTTGATCAACTTCAGGGTACCAAGGTATTTTCGAAGATTTATTTAAGGTATGGCTACCATCAGTTGAAGATTAGGGCATCATATGTGCTTAAGACGGCTTTTTAGACTCGGTATGGGCATTACGAGTTCGTAGTGATGTCATTTGGGTTGACAAATGCCCCAACAACATTTATAGATTTGATGAACCAGGTATTCAAGCCCTATTTAGATTCTTTTGTAATAATATTCATTGATGATATCTTGATCTACTCCTGCAGTCGAGAGGAGCATGAGCAGCATCTTCAGATTGTACTTCAGAATTTGAGAGATTGTCAATTTTTGCCAAGTTTTCAAAGTGTGAGTTTTGGTTAGACTCGGACACCTTTTTGGGGCATGTTATATCAGCCGAGGGCATAAAAATGGTTCCTAAGAAGATTGAGGCAGTTCAGAACTGGCCTAGACCTACTTCAGCTACAGAGATTCGGAGTTTTCTAGGTTTGGCGCATTATTATCGTCGGTTCGTGGAGGGGTTTTCATCCATAGCAGCCCTATTGACTAGATTTCCCCAGAAGGGTGCTCTGTTCAGGTGATCCAAAGAGTGTGAGTTGAGATTTCAGAAGCTCAAGACTGCTTTAACAACGACGTCAGTGTTGGTGTTGCCCACAGGTTCAGGATCCTACACGGTGTATTGTGATGCATCTCGTATTGGGCTCGGTGCAGTATTGATGCAGGGTAGCAGGATGATCGCTTACACGTCGTGGAAGTTGAAGATTTATAAGAAAAATTGCCATTTTCATGACCTAGAGTTGGCAGCCATTGTTCATGCACTAAAGATTTGGAGGCATTACCCCTACAACGTGTCGTGTGAGATGTTCACGGATCATCAGAATCTACAACATTTGTTCAAGCAAAAGGATCTCAACTTGAGGCAGAGGAGGTGGTTGGAGCTATTGAAAGACTACGATATCGCCATTTTGTATCATTTTGAGAAGGCCAATATGGTGCCCGATGCCTTGAGTAGAAAGGCTGTGAGTATGGGTGGCTTGCGTATATTCCAATCAGTTCGTGAGGTTAGATGTTTCAGATCCCACTCGTGTTCTAGCTTGCACAGTCTATCGGTCTTCTTTGTATGATCGCATAAGAGAGCGTCAGTATGAAGACCCAGCAAGTAAAGTACGAGTATCAGATGCCTGGTGGTTTGCTTCAGAGGCTTGAGATTCCTGAGTGGAAGTGGGGACGTATTACCATGGATTTCGTTGTTGGTCTTTCACAGACACAAACAAAATTTGACGTAGTATGGGTCATTGTGAACAGGTAGACTAAGTCAGCACATTTCATTCCAGTAGCAGTTACCTATTCTTCATAGAGGTTAGCTGAGATCTATATCAGCGAGATCATCTGTCTTCACGGTGTGCCCGTATCCATAATTTTTTATCGGGATACACAGTTCACCTCGCACTTTTAGAGGGTCGTACAACGTGAGTTAGGCACATGGGTTGAGTTGAGTACATTATTTCATCCCCAGACGGATGGACAGCCCGAGCTCACCATTCAAATATTGGAGGATATGCTTCGCACTTGCATTATGGATTTCGACGGTTATTGGGATCAATTCTTGCCGCTTGCAGAATTTGCCTACATTAACAGATACTAGTCGAGTATGTAGCTGGCTCCCTATGAGGCATTATACGGGAGGCAGTGTCGTTCGCCAGTTGGTTGGTTCGAGCCGGGAGAGGCTCAGTTGTTGGGTACTGATTTGGTTCAAGATGCCTTGGAAAAGGTCAAGATGATTTAGGATCGACTTCACACAGCTCAGTCTGGTAAGAAGCGTTATACCGATCAGAGAGTTCGTGATGTTGCATTCATAGTTGGAGAGAGGATATTGCTCCGGGTTTCACCCATGAAGGGTGTGATGACGTATGAAAAGAAGTGCAAGTTGAGCCCTAGGTATATCAGACCCTAAGAGATTCTTGAGAGTGTGGGTGAGGTCGACTATAGACTGTTATTGCCACCTAGTTTATCACTAGTCCATCTGGTGTTCCATATGTCCATGCTCTGAAAGTATCACAGTGATCTGTCCCATGTTAGATTTTCGCTCAATCTAGATGGACAAGGATTTGACTTATGAGAAGGAGTCGGTGGCTATTCTAGCCCGGCATGTCCGGAAGTTCAGGTCTAAGAGTTATCCTTCAGTTAGAGTAAATTGGACAGGTCAGCTGATCGAGGAAGCCACTTGGGAGTTCGAGTCCAACATGTGGAGTAGATATCCACACCTTTTCACCAGTCCAGGTACCTTTCTATGTCCGTTCGACGACGAATGTTTATTTAGATGTGGAGAATGTGATGACCTGATAGGTCATTTTGAGTTTTAGCCTACATATCTTTATTCTGAGATCTCGAATAGATCCATTTAGCCTTCCTCAATTTACGTGCGCGGTCCGTGTCTTTTTTAGAAAATTTTATGTGAAAAATTGAAGAAAATGAGAATTTTAACCTTAAAAATTATTTGAGTTGACTACGATCAATATTTTGGGTAAATGGACCCAGATTAGTGTCCTAACGGTCCCGGTGAGTCGGTATCGTGATTTGGGACTTGGGCATATGCCCGAAATCGAATTCGGAGTCCCTAACTTGATTTAACGTGATTTGGTGAAAACTAGTAATTTGAAGCTTTAAAGAATTTCTCAGTTTGACCGTATGTTGACTTTGTTGCTACCAGGATCGGATTTCAGTCCCAGACCTTTGTATAGGTTCATTTCACTCTTTATGACTTATCTTCAAAATTTGGTGCAAAACGGAGTTCATTTGACGTGATTGGGACGTCCAATTGTAAATTTGAAAGTTCATAAGTTTCTTTGAAAATTTCATTTATTTTGATGTCTGATTCGTAGTTTTAGGTGTTATTTTGATGTTTTTATCGCGCGAGCAAGTTCGTATGATGTTATTACACTTGTGTGCATGTTTGGTTTGGAACCCGAGGGGCTCGGGTAAGTTTCGGATAGGCTGTAAATTGATTATGAACTTAGGAGGATTGCTGGTTTATGAGATTCTGATATCTGGTGCATCCTTCTTCGCAATTGCGAAGCTACTCTCGCGATCTCGAAGGATAACTGGTGACTGGGGAGGATTTCTTTTTCGTGAACGCAAAGAAGGGCTCGCGGACACGAAGCATCACCATCTGCGACCGCTGCTCTTCACTCACGAATGCAATGAGTAAGGGGTCTGGGAGGGGAGAAGCTGACTGTTCTACGCGAACACTATCAAAGGTTCGCGAATACGAAGACCAGGGGGGGAAGAGCCATCGCGAACGCGAAGGAGCGATCACGTCAGGTCCTTCGCGAACGCGATAAAGACATGACGCCAGTGATTTAAAATATCCCAAAGACGGGATTTTCTTCATTTTTCACTATCTTCACATTAGAGCTCCGCCTAGAGGAGATTTTGAAGAAGAGTTTCATCCCCACTTCATAGGTTAGTATATTTTAACTCGTTTTCTTCCATTTCCATCAACACCCATTGCTTTCCAACACTTATTCTATGCTCTTTCATGGTAAAAATTAGGAATTTGGGTAGAATTGGGAATTTTTATAAATTTGAGATTTAGACCTTAAATTGAGGTTGAATTTCAAAACTAATCACATAATCCGGCTCGGGGGTAAATGTGTAATTGGGTTTTGGTCTGAATCTAGGGTTTTGACCAAGCGAGCTCGGGGTTGACATTTGTTAACTTTTTGGGAAAAATATAAAGATCTTTGTTTTATCTATTGTAATTGATTTCCTTATCATTGTTTGATTATATTAAGTCGATTTTGGTTAGATTCAATTGGTTTGGAGGCGAATTTTAGAGGAAAGGCCCCAGTTGAGCTCTGATTGATTGCGGAACGAGGTAAGTATTGGATCTAACCTTGATTTGAGGGAATTAGGAACCCTTGAACTATGTGATATGTGAATTAAGTGTGTAATGGTGTATATGTGAGGTGACGTGTGTATATACGGCGTCAAAATAATTATTTCCATGTCTTTATCGTATTTCATGAATTATCTCACTCCGTGCCTTAACTGTTTCATGCTTTTATTATTTTCTATGCCGTAATTTATTACTTGTCATTAATTATTCTTGTATTGAATTGTTCGTTCCTTCATGACTCTGTGATTAATTGCTAGTTGCCTTAATTATTTTACTTGCATACCTTAATTGTCACGTACTGGGCTTGTCTTGTTATATTTGTATTATTTGTAGCATTCCTTTGATTAGTACGAGGTTGCTTTATTGCTTTGCTTTCACATTCTCTTATCGTAGAGATTCTTGTAATTTGAACTATTGGATTTATTACATTTATTGAAATTGTTCATGGATCGGGTTGCACGCCACAACAATTGTGATATGGTGGAATAATGGAGGATTTTGATATTGATTATAATGATATGGTGGGATCGGGTTGCCCGCTGCAATAATTGTGTACATAATACTTGATACTGATAAATTATGATATGGTAAAATAAGGGAGGATTATGACATTGATTATGATGATATGTTGGGATCGGGTTGCGCGCCGCAATAAATTTTATATGTGATTCTTGATATTAATAAATGATGTTATGGTGTAAGGGAGGATTTTGTGTGTATGGTGGGATCTGGTTGCACGCCGCAATAGATTGTGTATGTTTTATTCGTTGTTGTATATTATGTTGGTTTCCAGCATTTTTACATGAAATTACGAGATTTGTTATTCTGGGTTATCTGACTGTGAGGATTGAGTTCTTTTTCATAAATTAACTGTCTTACTTTCATTTCTTGTTTTTCTTCCCTATTATTATTATACTGCATACAAGTTATTGTAAGTAGCCCGCCTTAGCCTTGTCACTACTTCGTTGAGGTTAGGCTCGGCACTTACAGAGTACATAGGGCCTGTTGTACTCATACTACACTCTGCATTTCCTGGGTAGATTTTGGAGTTAGTCCCAGCGACGTTCAGTAGATTTGCTTGGATCTAGCTATCGGTGGAGACTTGAGGTATAGCTGCATGGCGTCCGCTACCCTGAAGTCCCCTTCAACTTCATTTTAGCTGTTTATTTTGATTCAGACAGTTACATTTATTTCAGACCATTATCTGTAGTATTCTAGACGCTCATGCATTTGTGACACAAGTTTTGGGATTTGTATTTGGATTTCGTCACTTATCAGCTATTTATCATATTTCAGACTATTCAGTTTTATTATGGTCATTTAATTTGGTAATTATTAAAATGGTTAATAGATTTAGCTAACGTTGGCTTGCCTAGCAAGTGAAATATTAGGCATCATCACGGTCCCGTAGGTGGGAATTTCGGGTCGTGATATTATCGTAGTCCCTTGGAGTCCTTTCCCTTTTTATTGTACTGTCAATTCGTTATCCGAACAATATTGTATTTTGAATTTTTGAGATACTTCTATATATTCCTCTAGAGTTCGTGACTTTATATTACCTAGTCGTGGGAGGTTGTTGTGAATATTTCCGTGTAGGCTTGTTTCACCTTTATTTCGATTTTCATATTAAACTTTGTTATATAATATCATTGTTAAATTGGCTTAATAGTTGTAAGTAATCAGTTTACCTAGTCTTAAAGAATAGGTACCAGCACGTCGCCTAAGGCGGGATTTTGGGTCGGGACAACATTCTGATGTTCAATCGAAGTCATTTTTCTTTTTAACGACGAAAAGAGTGGGCGGTATTTCTCGGAAGATCAAGAATATGAACCTGCTAAGGGTTGCTAGTCTCCAGGTCAACCTTTGCACTTTCTTTATGTTGCTTAGTTGGTTGAAAATATTTTTTATGGCTTAAATCTTGTCCGGATTTCCCTGGTTCCCTCTTTGTGATACTAAAATGCTGAGGAACTTTTCGTACCCAACTCCAAATGCGCATTTTTTTGTGTAAGATTTCATGTTATACTTCTTCAAGATGTCAAATGTTTCTTGCAAATGACTCAAATGATCCCCTGCATTAAGAGACTTAACCAATATGTCATCAGTATAAACTTCCATGAATTTTTAAATTTGATGTTAAAATATCTTGTATACGAGATGTTAACCCGTAAGAAGGTACAATTGAATTTGTATGCGTAATTTTTAGATACGTGAATTAAGATGATCTAATTAGTAAACCTATAAATGAAAAGTAGCAAAATAAAGGATACTTAAAGAATTAACAAGCCTAAATTTCATATGAAGTTCATCGGGGCGAAGTTAATAATGAAGCTCAGACAAATATTTTTGTATAGAACTATGAAAATGAAAGAAGGAAAGTTTGTTCTTGATGGCTCTTCTAGATCGTGTACATATAATGAGTACAAATATCTTTATTTTTAGCTATATTTAGAGAGACAAGATCCTCAAATCTCACCCTCTTAAAGATAAATTAAATTCCATCTTAATGGTTACGAGCATTGGGGAATAAATGTCGAGATCTTCTATAACGACTGCCCCTTTGGTTTAATATACTTCAACCGGTGTCTTGTTTTTAAACTCATTCCTCCGAGCTTTGCATCACTAAAAACTATTTTATATAATACCGGTCACATGACTTTATATTCAGTATTATTTGGCTGTTGACACACCTACATCCTGTCACCATTGTTACATGTCTGCTCGTGAGATGTCTACCTATGAACTCTATATTTTATCCGATACAGATAATCCCCCTACTTACCAGTGACTCAACTTGAAATAATCGGGAAGTAAATAAGATCTCTCATTTTTTGGCAGGAAAGTCATTGAACGGCTTTTGATACTTGAAAGGACACACATTTCTTTGCATTTATTGATCCTAACACGTGCCTCTCTTTGATTTGACGAGCAGTTTTGCAGTTACCGAGGTAATGATATTTTTGGTTCGAAGACTGACTATAAACTTACCCCTCTTTTCACTATTTTAGTTTACTCTTTTCCAAAAAATATATTTATTCTTAATGAAATATTTTGAAGAGAATCATTAAGCAAATTATCAGTTTTTAGGATGTGAGAATATGTGGATAATGGGATTCGTCTGCTATCATGTGGTGCTCTAAGAGCTATAATAACAAAATAGAAAAGATATTTAATTTACATCAAGAGAGTATTAAACTACCAAATCTTTAAGTCACTACTAGAAAATTATCAAATTTCGACCACCAATTTCGACCGATTTCGGTCGGCATTAAAGGAATTTTGACCGATTTCCGATCGCTTTTTATTCGTCGGAAGAATAATAATCGCTAAAGCATTGCGACTGAAGCCGGTCGAAATTTTCCGACTGATTTTGGTCGGTTAATTCAACTGTTGGTTGACCGCTATGACGTCGGTCGGTAAATATAATTTTTTGGGTTTTTTGTATGAGAATTCCGACCGAAATTGGTCGGTTTTCTGGGCAAAAACCAGACAGAATATGCCTTCTTTTAAGCTACACCACGTGCCAATTACAACCAATATCCATCCTACAATGGCAGTATTACATTGCTGTCATTCAACCAAAATTTACCCACAACAACAACCACAACAACAACTATACAAATGTTCAATAACAAAATAATATCAACAAAACAATCAACATTCAAAACTATTCCCAACTAAATATTCACAAGTTCTAGACTTTGTTTAGCAATACAAAGCATTCAATGAGTATTTTGTATTACATTATTTCCATCTTCACTACTAGAAGCTTCATCGTCGGCATAGTTTGAAGGATCACAACGAGAAGGATTAGCATCTGGGGAAGGCTCACGAGACCGGGGAATGGGAAAAGCACCACTAGCAAGAAGATTGGCCAGGTGACCTTGAAGGAGATTAAATTGTTGGTCCCTCTTTTCTAGCTGAACTTGAAGGGTATCAAACTGTTCATCTCTCTTTTGTTCTCTAGCGTTTGTCTCTTCAAGCTCTGTTGTTAGCTTTGCGATCTTCTTCTACATAGACGAGAGAGTCGACCTATCAATTGCCTCACTTTGGGCGGAAGTCCCTATACCTTACAATCCAGCCCTGTAGTACCGAAATGATCTCTCTGGAAGGTCGTATGCTATCCCCTTTTTAGGACCACCGACAACATCCAACCATATCTTCTGCTCTTTTTCGTCTGAAACGGGTGGTCGCTCGCCTTGCTCATTCGGTGACAAGCTCTGAGTGTACTCCTCCACAATAATCTTGTAGCGACCCTTTATTTAGAAGATAGAAAATTATTAACTATATAATATTTTAAATATTAATTTCAAGTTATAGTAGTTATGAAACTTACATATGTAGTCTCCGCCCGGTCCTCGACCCATCTACTAGGATCTGTTAGTGCCTTCCTCTTCCGGATGTGAGTCTCTATGAAGAACTCATCATGAGTCATCTTCCTCCCATATTTGTTTCCTACAAATATAATAAAACATGTTAACTAAATTAAAATATATAAATATAGTTCGATAAAAATAGAATTAAATATTTTAGGGAATTACCAGTAGTCTCTTCACAGTCCCCATGCTCCCTTGCGCCCACACAGTGCAAGGAGCTACCCTTCTCAGATGCCCGGGCCTTCTTTTCCTTTTCACTCTTCTTCTCGAACTTCTCAGTGGTCCACTTCCTTAACAAATCCTCCCATATGTGCGGCGGAACCCATGAAAGCTTCTTGCTCTTCTTCCGAGCAGAATAGAAGGAATCAGATAGTCTCTTACGGCATTTAAACTCAAAATTTACAAGAATGGCACTGTTATGCCCGTCCTCCCAGGAACACTTAGTCCGCAAATGAAGTGTGTAACGTTAGATGAAAATATTTTTAATATAATGCTTAAATATATAAGAATTGTATTAAAACCTTAAATTGGTTGAAACTTTGCGACACGAGCTCCGGTGGAAAGTCACTCCAAGTCGCATAGGGAGCATCATACAACCGGCCTAGAGCTTGAGTGATTATATTTGTAGTCCGATTATTAGGTATGAACCTGCAACATAGCAATTACATTAAACAAACAAGACTATCTATTATAATTCAGCAAAAATAAAGAAGTAATAAATAAATCTTACCCATTACCCTCAGGCCTGATGATCATCCTATGATAACGATCATACCACACTTCCTCTGGATCATCTTTCTCCGATGAATCTGAAGCGTGGACAGAAGGGGAGGCATCTGGATCAACGCTACTATCCCGAAAGCGAAGTCTAGAAATGCTAGGAGAAGAACTCCGTGAAGAGGGAGACGGGGTCAGTGATTACAAACAATATATATATA
>AWOL01S0040808.1:56987-86524 GCA_000715115.1 Nicotiana otophora
CTGATTTTTATACATATATATATATGTGTGTGTGTGTGTGTGTGTGTGTGTGTGTGTGTGTGTGTGTAAATATATATTCAATTTAGGATGTTATATATACGTAGATTGTAAGTAACAAAAATCTATAAGTGTTTGACCATTTTGACCACAATACCGACCGATTTATATATGTAACTTATTAAAAAATAATTAAATATTTAGTGCTATAAGTTGTAGTGCTATATTAAAACTTAAGTTATAGCAACAACATATATGTCACGACCCAATTTTTCCTCCGTTTGGGTAGCGTGATGGCACATAGTCTTAGGGACTAGGTAAACCTAACATTAATTGAAACAATAATATTATTTAAATAACATCTAACAATTTGAAATAGAAATCTCTTAAAATTTACAATTTTTAAAATCGGTAGTACAAGTCATAAGCTCTACATGGTGTTTGCTAGAAAACTTCTAAATACTACTATCCAGAAATAAGAATAAACAGTGCAAAATGAAAACTTGAAGGTGACTCCGAAGCTTGCGAACGCAGCAGCAGGATTACCTTGAGTCTCCACAGCAACGACTCGCACAGCTGCTAACGACAAATACTTGGATCTGTACAAAAATGTGCAAAAGTATAGAATGAGCACACCACAACGGTACCCAGTAAGTATCAAGACTAACCTCGGTGGAGTAGTGATGAGGAACAGTCAAGACACCTACTGGTCTAATAAACTGAATAAGTATAAGTATATGAACAGCAGAAATATGATATCTATATAAAAACTATGCAACATGGCTCATAATACAGTAATGGCAATAAGCAAAGAAACAACAAGTATCAGCGGAATACCATAAAACTGACACAGGAAAGTGAATAGAACACAACCTAAATCCGGAATCACAAATACAACAAGGACAAGTAATAACTCAGCAACTACAACCGCTTTTACATCAGGTTTTAGTCATCAAATTCCACAAGGTACTGAACCTCAGACAAATCATAACTCACGGGTCTCAATACCTGAACCCTAACACTTGGCATCTTGTGCCCTCATTACACTTCATAACCGCACTGACGACTCACGTGCCAATAGAGTCATTCTCACATGGAAGGCAAGTAAACAAGGGTGAGCATCTATACTCAACAATATCAAGAACACCTCTTATCCGATAAGAGTGCTTAACTACGTGTATGCTTGTGCAAGTGTCCTAACATAGTCCATACCAGCAAATAAGCATAAGGAAAAGGAACGGACATCACGTAGAATATTTCACAGCTTTCACAAGATAAAGCTCACACAGGTAAGTGTACCACTACACAAATATCAACAACAAGAATGCCCCCAGGCCATCACAAATCAATCCCTCACATAGCCCACCTTGTCTCGCCACGTGTGTAATAATAAAGTAAGTGCCCGCCTTGTCTCGCCACACATGCATAACAATGTTCCCACCTTGTGCAACCCCATAACAACAACTGCACGACAGAAACCTCGTGCATCATAATAACCACAACCGCACGGCAAAAACCTCGTGCATCATAATAACCACAACCGCACGGCAAAAACCTCGTGCATCACAATAACCACAACCTCACGGCAAAAACCTCGTGCATCACAATAACAACAACAGCACGACAGAAATCTCATGCATCATAATAACCACAACCGCACGGCAAAAACCTCGTGCATCACAATAACCACAACCGCATGACAAAAACCTCGTGCATCATAATAACAACAACCGCACGGCAAAAACCTCATGCATCACAATAATAAATACAACAACAACAATGAAAATAATACAAGGATACGACAAATACTTCAACTCAAAAATTCCAGAACTCAAGGAAACGGAAGAACCAATTCACAAGGAGTAGCCACAATAGAGAACGCTAGTCATAATAAGAACAACTCAACAAGAAAGGAAATATTATATAACAACGGTCCACAATGTACAGTTCGACAATGAGGGAGCTAACACAAGACGAATAATTCTAAATAAGGACAAGTCAACTACAATATAGGATATCTAACTTCTTTTAAAGTTGGGCAATTAAGAGAGAGATACAACAACTCCAATTAAGGATAAGCAGTATAAGGATAATCATTTGCCTCAATTAAGGATGAACAATTATAGAAGAGATAATTATAATTTCAGATAAAGATAAGCAGTTAGGGAAAAGACAACATGACAATAGAAAAGATACAATTTCAGTTAAGGCACATATGAATCAAATGAACAACAAGAGTGGATCATGAAGCAATTAATTCCAATTAAAGCAGGTAGAAGTGAAACTGGAAATTAAGAAGCATAATCATAATGAGAACAACTGCATATTTAATGAATATAAGGACCTAAGAATCCCTAAAAGGCCAATTTTTCACAAATAAGTCTGGGCACGTACTCGTCACCGCGCGTACATGGGCTACAATTAGCATAGAAGACTCAAATCCTAAGGGTTAGTTCCCCCACACGAAGTTAGGCAAGATACTTAACTCAAAGAAGAATGACCGACACTCAAAAATGAACTTCTCGGGCGAAATGACCTTCGGACGGCTTAAATCTAATCAAAATAACTTCAAAGCACAAATAAAACTCATAAGAAACTATTCCGGACCATAAAGCCTCAATCTTTATCAAAATCTAAAAATCGGTCCAAAATTCGACCCCCGGCCCCGCACCTCGAAACCCGATAAATGTCACAAAATCCGAACACCCATTCAGATATGAGTTCAAGCATACTAAAATTATCAAATTCCGATACCAATTCGTCCCTCAAATCATGATTTTTTATTTTGAAAATTTTCTTCAAAAACCTCATTTTTTCCCAACTCAAAGCACAAATTAAATGATAAAAATAAAGATAAAATCATGGAATATAATAGATTCTAGGTGAAGAACACTTACCCAATTGATTTGCTTGAAAATCCTACAAGGAATCGCTCAAAACCGAGCTCTACAAGTCACAATATGATGAAAATGGCCTAACCCTCGATTTGAAGATCTTAGATTTTACTCAGGTCTGAAAGCATCGCGAACGAGGAATAAGGATCGCGTTCGTGAAGAAGCAAAATGTAGGCTGCCAGGATAACCCTACGCGAACGCGAGCTAAGGGGCGCGAGCAGGAAGGGTATGAAACAGAACTTACGCGAACGCGGGTAGAATGACGCGAACGCGAAGAAGAAATAGCCAACAACCCCCAACTCCCAATTTCTACTATGCGGACGCGAGGGAATAAATGCGAATGCGAAGAAGGAGAAAGCAGACTTTCGCGATCGCAAACGTGATCATGAGAACGCGAAGAAAAATGAATTCCTCCTCCAAAATTACTCTTCGCGAACGCGAAGGAAGGGACACGAACGTGATTAAGGAAACCAGATGACAGAAAATAGCAGTTCAAAAATAGAAGGAAATGACCCCTAGCCCATCCGAAACACACCCGAGGCCCCCGGGACCCCGTCTAAACATACCAACAAGTTCCATAACCTAACACGGACTCGTCTAGGGTCTCAAATCACATCAAACAATGTCAAAAATACAAATCGCATCACGAATCGAACTTATGAACTTCCAAAACTTCCAACTTCGAACACTTATGCCGAAACCAATCTAACCAAGCCGGAATGACGTCAAATTTTGCAGACAAGTCCCAAATAACATAATGGAGTTGTTCTAACTCCCGGAATCTCATTTCGACCCCGATATCAAAAATTTTACTTCCGGTCAAAATCTCTAAAAATTCAACTTTCACCATTTCAAGTCTAAATGAGCTACAGACCTCCAAAACACAATCCGCATGCGCCCCTAAGTCCAAAATCACCCAACGGAGCTAACGGAACCGACGAAACTCCATTCCGGAGTCGTCTTCACACAGTTCCGACTACGGTCAAAATCCTAAGACTTAAGCTTCCGTTTTAGGGACTAAGTGTCCCAAATCACTCTGAATCATCCGGTAACTGAACTCGGCCATGCACGCAAGTCAATACAAATAATACGAAGCTGCTCAAGACCTTATGCCACCGATCGAGACTTAAATTCTTAAAACGATCGGGCGGCTCGTTACAATATACATATATATATACACACACATATATACATACACACACATATCTTATTTAAATACACACATACGCATGTATATATATGTGTGTGTACATGTGTATAAGTATATGACCATTTTGATTACTAATGCCGATCGATTTCGGTCGGTAACTTATTTAAAAATAAAATGTATAGTGCTATAACATGTAGTGTTATATTAAAACATAAGTTGTAGCAATAAAAATATATACTCGGTCAAATCACACAGTTTAAGAATATATATATATATATATGTGTGTGTGTGTGTGTGTGTGTGTGTGTGTTGTGCATGTGTGTGCGCGTATATGTGTGTGTATATGTATATAAATAAATAAATATATATATAATTTACTATTTCCGACCGATATCGGTCGAAAAGTTTATAATTATATGATAAATAATTGTTTATTATCAAAAATAACATTTGACGTAGGGCAGGAAAAAATTAAATTAAAAATTCCGACCGACATCCGTCGGTAATCTATAATTCTTTTAATTAATCATTGTTTTTGTAGATAGTATGCATGTCTGACCAGTCTTTGGTCAAAGATTGACCATATTCCGACCGAATGTGGTCGGAAATATAATTGTTTTTTTGTGGGACCACACAAACCAGTCTTTACAATTTTTTATTTGATATTTTCGACCATTTTACTTTGTTTTAGACCGATTTCAGTCGATATTTCTTTTCGACCAATGTCGGCCGGAATTTCTTGGACGAAATTTGGCAGTTTCCTAGTAGAGAGTCCTAATTGTTGAAATCACAAAGTGTTCTCATAATTTGTAATAGTGAAAGGCAAATAATAAGGAGACTTATTCAAGTGTCCCGATAACATGTATCCCAAAAGAGCATGCATCGCCCAAAAGGAAAGCAATCCCACTTTTGTTAAAGTGATATAATTTCATATGTCAAACCTCTTAGTTTTTATTCTTCTTTCTTAATTATTAGATTTCTGATTAACACTCATTGATATTGTCCTGTAATATTCAGAAAGCTTGGGTTAACAACAGTAAACCCTCCAACAATGACAAGGTTATGTCCACTTAAGTACTTTCTTTCATCACTAGCCAGATAAACGACAGCATTTGCTACGTCTTCTGTGTTATGAGGAGTCCCCTTCAAATTTCCTACTGCGCCCATAATGGTTCATATCGTGCTTCAATTTCCTTACCAACTTTACTTGACAATATAGCAAAGAGTGAAATGCAATTCACTCTTATCGCATGTATAACCCTTGCTCAGCAGCCAAATTCTTGCACATCCCATACTTTGATGCAGCATAAGTATGTGATCCAATTCCTGCCACCTCCGTGCAGCAACTTGCTGTGAACAAAATGCACCCTTATTTTCGAGGTACCTATTAGGATCGAAATAATCAAGTGACATGCTAAAGTTAATAAAGTATATCTTCAACAACGACGATAAATTAGACAAAAAAAAAGAAATAGATTTACGAGTAAATTATATTAGTTAGTCTTGGTAATTTTGGTAAATTATCTAGTGGTTAATTCAATGTACAAAGCGGAAGAAATTGGAGATTTAGTTGCATAGAGATCCTTGACTGACACTACTCTGTAGTCACTATGAAGAATTTAAGGATTTGTTCAAAATTAAATAAATGTCATTAGAATTATCACCCAACTCAAAGTTTAAGCAAGTGCTCACTAGTCTAAGTAAATCAAAGCCACAAGAGTATAATATGTCCTTAATTTTCAAAAGGAAAGTTAGTTCAAGCCGACAAGTAAGTAAATAATCATCAGCGGTCAATCTTATTAACTTTGAAGGTGATGTGCTACATTTTTCTACATTTTAAAATTAGAGACCAATAATAAATAAAAGAAAGAAGAAGAACCAAAGAAAAGAAATCTAGCAGCCAAGAAAGACCAATTGGGACTTTCGGTTCACAGTCAAATAAAAACTCCTGCTCTCTCATATTCCAACCGATTTGCAAAGATTTCTTTGCACTTTTTAATTTAATATTTGAATGGTCTTCATTCTCGAAATGGTATGGTCATGCACTATAAAGCTTAACCAAGTAAGAAACTGGACAATAGAACTCAACACATCGCAGGGACTCAGAGAACAACTTGTTAAGTCATTATTTCTTGAATCTTGTCATCAAAGATGGCCAGCAACAGCAGTTCAGTCGCTACATCAGCCAAAAGGTATTCAGTGATCAACTAGAACTCAATTATTTCTTTTAATTATTCTTCTTTCAAGCCCCTGTCTGTGAAAAAAAAACAGCATAATTTAAATAGCTGCTCCCTCGGCCCTTCGCAAAAAGAATGATATTATTTTCTTATTAGTCCATAAAAAAAGAATGACATTTATCTATTTTTAAAAATAAATTAATTTGAAGTTCTCGTTTTATCCTTAATGGTAAGTTTTTATAGCCACACAACTGTTATATCATATTTAAGACCATAAGTTTCAAAAGTTTTATAGAATTACAGCCACATAAATATTATTCCCTCTGTTCCAATTTATATGAACTTGTTTGACTAGGCACGAAGTTTAAGAAAAAATAAGGCCTTTTGAATTTGTGGTCCTAAACAAGTCAAAAAGGGGTTTAGAGTATTTGTGTGATTATAAAAGCTTCTCATCAAGGGTGGAATTGAAAATTTAAGCTAAATTGTTTCCAAATTTAGAAAGGGGTCATTCTTTTTTGGAACGGGCCAAAAATGAAATACATTCACATAAACTGGAACGGAGCGGTATATCTCTGCTTTTTATGTCATATTATGTCAGTCAAATTAAACCACATAAATTGAAACGGTGGATAAAAAGTTCAATCTCTTTTCCTGATATTCTATGCTTTTTTCCTTTCCTTTTCTCATTTGGTTTTGCCATTTTAACATTGCAGACTAGAAGGTAAAGTAGCAGTCATCACTGGAGGTGCAAGTGGAATTGGTGCTACCACAGCTAAGTTTTTCGTCAAAAATGGTGCCAAGGTTGTAATTCTTGATGTCCAAGACGATCTTGGCCATTCACTCTGCAACGAAATCGGCTCAGACCACATATCGTACGTCCATTGCGATGTTACCAACGAAATACAAGTCGAGAAGGCAATAGACTTTGCAGTCTCAAAATATGGTAAGCTCGACATCATGTACAACAATGCAGGCATAACGGGAAGCATAGATCCAAGAATTACCACCACAGACTACGAAAACTTGAAAAAAGTATTTGATATCAACGTGTTTGGCGCCTTCCTCGGCGCTAAACATGCAGCCCGCGTTATGATCCCAGCCAAAACAGGCTGCATTCTCTTCACTGCGAGTGTGACAGCCGTTGTAGCAGGGATGTCACCACACACTTACGCTTCATCTAAGCACGCTGTAATTGGACTAGCCAACAATTTGTGCGCCGAATTGGGACAATATGGGATTAGAGTAAATTGCATTACACCATCTGTGGTAGCTACTCCAATGGTGTCTAAATTTGTCGGGGGAATTGATCAGAGTAAGGTGGATGAGGCAGTTATGAAATCGGCTAATCTGAAGGAAGCAAAGTTAGAGGTTGAGGATGTTGCAGCAGCTGCAGTTTATTTGGCATGTGATGAGTCTAAGTATGTGAGTGGATTGAACCTAATGATTGATGGAGGTTATAGCAAAACTAATCCACTTTTTGCTATGTGTATAAGAGAGGTCCTCAGTGGCTTTTGATCAAAATATTGGTACTAGCTCGTTTTTTTCCTTAAAATGTACGAGAGTTTTTATCCTAGTCCTTTGGCGGTTGAGGATTTGCATTTTTTACAACTAGAAATCTCTCTTTCCAAATAAAAATAGAGATCTTTGTATGTGATATAATTACATTTTTTGTTTTTCGAATAAATCATCACGGAGGTCATTTTGTTAGCTTGAATAAAATAGATAATGTTTATCCGTAAAACGATACATTTGAATTTGTTCCGTGGTTTATAGACTAATTTGATCCCAAATGTTAAGGAAATAAGATTAAAAGAAAGACTTAGCAATTGAAATTGAAGCAGAAAGCAAGCATGGATCCGAGCCCAATGTCCCCGAGAACGGAAATGAAAGCAATTTAAAAGAGTTAACAAAGTTGTTTAATTCAGCGTGGAAATAAAATATAGCATATGTTTTGTCAAACATTTCATGTGTTGCAATGATTGTTGAGCCTTCTATTTATAGCTATATCTAGGGAAACAAGATCTTAGGATCAAGCTTCACTTAAATGATCATAAAGGAGTCATTGATGAATATGTAACGGCATGCCATGAATTCAAATATTCTATGCAATGGTCGCCCATTTAATGTTAGAGAATATTCTTCATTGAATGTTATCTGATAGCAAATATTCGATCTGCTTCTGTTGACCATGCTCCCTTCGGGATTTATCCGATATCAACTACAGTTGTTGTTCTCGGTACTGGTTGTTACTTGATTCACCATTTACCTGTCTTCAGTTTTACCTGTCATGCTATTATTCAACCATTTGTTATAAACCAATTTCACCTCATACATATAGTTCCCCTGCTTTCCGGTGACATATCTTTGTGTCTTCAGGAAGTTTGTGAAGATCCCTTTCTTGGTAAGAAGTCTCCTGAACAGTCACTGACACCTGAAAGAACGTACGTCTTCTCGCATTTAATTCCCCGAACACGTGTTGCCCCACGATTCAGTAATATTTTCGCCGGTTCTCGAGGTAATCATGACCAAAATTTTTGTCGTCTATATCTTTACTTCTTCTCATCACTTTACCTCTTTCACTTCCAAAATTTTCATAAGTTTGTCACCTTCTCTGCACTCAATCTCCTCTTTCTTAGATAAGTTTAATCTTCTCACTACCCTTTTACTACCATGGCTTCTTCTACTGCAACTTTTAGAAACTCTGGTCTTCTCTTCGGTGGAGTCCCAAAGAGAAACAAAGACAAAGAAGCTGACGTTGATTCTGAGCCTCCCACTGTAAACACCATTATACCCAAACACCTAATTACCGTTAATGACTTCCAAGAGAAGGCTCCAGCTGCGTCTCCATGAACATGGGCCATTAGTAGGTACCTTTCCTCCATTCGACCTTCTAGTATCCCTCTAGTGAAGGAGGACTGCAACTGCCCTAACCTCAACATCCTCGCTCCGGATATGATAGAGCGAGTTACATTTATCAAGGAGGGTTTTACGCATGTCTGTATGTATCCCTTTACCTTGGGTCTGTTTTCCTTGGGAATGAGTGAAGGGCTTGACCCCGTAATTTTGGAGTTTTGCCACCGGTACCAGATCTGCTTGGCATAAGTAGGCCCATCTATATGGTGAACGGTAGCTTGCCTACGCTAGCTGTGCAGGGAGACTAGGGAAACCCTAACCCTTGAACATATGATGAACCTCTATTCCCCAAAATATTTTCGTGGGGGAGTAATAAATTTCAGCAAATGTAGCCATCATGCCCTTCTCACCAACGTGGACGATGATAATGATTGCGGGTTGATGGAGCGATTTGTCATCATCTCTACCAGGGATATCATCCCAGCCACAACTCTGCCTTTTCCTGAGTCATGGAACCATTTTTCGTAAGTTATTTATTTATTTATTTATTTTCTTCCTGCATGAAAAGACTACTTTTTGTTATTGTTAACCTCTTCATTTCTTTGGTTTCAGCTACCCGGTGAAAACCACTACCGGTTCAAGACTTGGACCAGTGGATTCAGAAGATTTTAGAAATTACAATACCAGAATCCCGTCAATTGAAGGAAATGGCCCCCAAATATGGGTGAAAAGCCAAGAACCATGGTAAACCGAGTCCTTCTTCATTTTATCTTTTTATGAACGTAGATAACGTTGCTAACTCCATTTTTTGCTTGGTTCAAGACTTCCGCAATGCTCTGTCACCTGCCCCGAGGTCGACATTTTAACCGACCCCGAGGAGGCTACGTGGGTGCTACAAAGTGTCATTGCTCGAAGCAGTGCACACGTATCTATTTCCGGTGAGGGTGCTTCCTCTCGGAGTCCCTAGACAGATAACAAGCAACAAAAAAGATGACGTTCTTCCCTGACTGAAGATCAAAATGAAAAAGTAAAGAAGGCAACGACTGATCCAGTCATAGTGGTCGTTGTAGAGAACGGGGAAGCCGATGATGAAGTGGCTCCCCTTCAAAGGAAAAGAAAAGCTTTATCAGCTCAACCTGGAGAGCTTCAAAACCCGTACGTAGAGGAGGTCCAAGCGCTTTGGGGCGAGATAGATCTAGTAAATAATGTTGATTCCCGCTTTCTAGCCCCCGTTATCGTATTCGGTCCAAGAATTTCGGACCCCTGACCTCTTCTGCCTTCAGCCACCGAGCAACTAATAAACAGCATTGCCCCTTCCGCAGCTGCTTCTCAACCTTCAACACTAACAACTCCACGCCCCTCGACACCAGTTGTACCTTTGCCACCAGTACCCACTGTATCTCCTCCACCGGCACCAGACGCTCGAGAGAGGGGCATTTCACCTCCCCAGTCTCCCGACCATGGGAATTTGGGGCATAATTACTCACCCCCTTCCCCAGATCCCCGAGGAAGGACTCGCGTAAGCAAAAATTAATCCTCGATAATTACTCACCCCCTTCCCCAGATGCTTCTGAGGGCCTGCAAAAATTAATCCTTGATAAGCAAGGACTCGCGTCCGAGCGGGATCAACTATTGGCCGAAAGGGACCAACTTGTTGTGCGCCTTCCGGTGTTGGAAGCAAAGGTTGCTGAGGTAGGCGAGCTTGAGGCCCAGTTTCAGCAAAGTGAATAAGAGATGATGGCCCACAGCCAAGAATCCACTTCATTACACGAACAACTCCAAGAGGCTGAGGCGTGTCGAGCTCCAAGATACTGTACTCGCTGCTACCGAGCACAAGTCTGCCTCTGAGGAACAAATGAATAACTTGAAGGCAACCTTTAACTCCAAAATCGAGGAGGCCAATGCTGCCGAGGAGAAGAGGGCCAAAATGGAAGAAAGATTCAAGAGGATCATGGAGCACAACCAAATTCATCTATCTATAACTTATGATCTTGACTCGAGACTCGGTGCCATGAGATCCGAGAAGGACAACCTTCAAGCCGAGGTTGACAGGCTTAAAGCAAATCTCTAGTTCCAAGAAGATTCCCTCGTATTTGAGAAGACGTATGCTATATATCAAATGATGAGAAAAACCTTGGAAGAGGCCAAAGCGGGCATCATCGATATTGATGATTGCATCATCAAGGCCCGAGAACTGGTGCTAACTGCTCGAGAACGTCTCCCTACTGCTGCAGCTGATTCTTTAAGTATCGGTTCTGAGTACTCAAGGACCGAGGAAGAGATTGAAGAAGATGAGGATGAAGGCCAAGAGCAGGCAGCTGATCCTCCCTCTTCCATCGAGGGAGACGCAAATCCCTCTCTCTCTCTTCGGGCTCCAGCGACGACAATGCTTAGATTTTTCTTCTTTGTGTTTTTTATACTTTGTAATTATGCCAAACGTTTCATGGAGCTTGGCATTTTGATAAATTAAGATGATTTTTGCTTAAGTATTGTGCAAAATGTATTCATTTTGCGACGAATTAGATAAATCTTCAAGTATATTTTCGTCTGATAGCTTCCGATTAAAGGCATATGCTCTTCCGGAATCAACTCTTTACTATGAGGGTTTCATAAGAGAGGGTCCTCTTATGTTTACGGTGCTCTTGAAGAGGACATCTCCTGTTCATTATGGCACAAGCATTTGAAGTTTTTTGTTAACTTTCAAATGATAAAATCAACTTATCGTTTGGACAAGAAACAAGATAAAAATAAAAAGGACTTTATTTTATTCCTTCTATCTTTAAAAGTACATAAACATTTATTTACAAAAATAAAGTAACTGCTAATATATTTGGCTAATGTGTACAATTAATTTCTACGGGACTGTCCATGCAATCCCCAGTCCCGATGAGACATTATTGTTCCCGGTTCTCACAGTCCCTAGTTTTTGTGGAATTCTTGTTGTCGTATCTTATAATATTCGAACCCCACCCCCGTGTTCGAATGCGAAGTATGTGAATTGGAACACTTGAAGTCTTGCTTCATTGGTAGAATAACTCGTGAATGGTTAAATAATCTTTGGTTCGATGGCAGGTTTTACTTCCCATTAGGAACTTGCCATCGAACCAAAGATTATTTAACCATCCCATAGCGGTTTAGCATTTTAGTGCCTTGTTATCAAAAGGTCTTAGCCTTGCCAATGAAGCTTCTTTTGTAGTATGCTTTCCGTTGTTGCCTCGTTAAAAACCTTACTAGAAAAACCCTATTGGGACCAAAACTGGTCGAAGCAAAAAAGATTGCAGCACATACTTTCAGTATTGATAGGATCCATCAGTAGTAATACCTTTTGAGGTGAGTCACGTTCCAAATGCTCCATCATGATTTTCCAACTCGTACGATCCCTTACCGGTGATAGCTGAAACCCTGTAGGGACCTTCCCATGATGGACCCAGCTTCCCAACGTTGATTTCCCGAGTGCTCTGAGTCACCTTTCTCAAAATCAAGTCTCCTATTTTGACGTATCAGAGATTGGCCCTCCGATTATAGTATCTTACATCTTTTACTTTTGATTCGCCATCCTCACGTATGGCAAGTCCCTGCATCCATCGAGCAGATGCAGCTTCACTAGCAATGCCTCATTGTTTGCTTCTTCATTTGCTCGGAAAAATTGTAAGGTTGGTTCCCCTACTTCCACCAGTATCAGAGCTTCCGCGCCATATACGAGAGAGAAAGGTGTCTCTCCATGTGTTTGATTTTGCCGTTGTCCGGTATTCCTATAACACACCCGGTAACGCTTCGGGCCATTTGCCTTTAGCAACCTCTAACCTCTTTATGAGGTTTTGGGTAATCACCTTTTTAGTTGACTCTGCCTGTCTATTAGCACTCGGATGATATGGTGAGGATGTAATCCTCTTGATTTTAAAATTTTCTAGAAATTTTGTGACTTTTGAAGCTATGAACTGTATTCCATTTTTGCAAACGATCTCTTTCGGTATCCCGAATCGGCAGATTATATGGTCCCACAGGAAGTCGACCACTTCGCGCTCACCGATCTTTTGGTAAGGACTTGCTTCAATCCATTTAGTGAAGTAATCAGGTAAAATTAAAAGGAATCTTATCT
The DNA here is from genome assembly GCA_000715115.1 of Nicotiana otophora. Classification (NCBI taxonomy): domain Eukaryota; kingdom Viridiplantae; phylum Streptophyta; class Magnoliopsida; order Solanales; family Solanaceae; genus Nicotiana; species Nicotiana otophora. Next base: position 70,158 of record AWOL01S0040808.1, read on the forward strand.
TTCCCGGACCCGGTGGCAGCGGGCCAACTATATCCATCCCACATTTGATGAATGGTCATGGGGACATTATCGAATGCAAGAGTTTCGCTAGTTGGTGTATCAACTATGCATAGCTCTGGCATTTGTCGTATTTCTGAATGAACGTCTTTGCGTCTTGTTCCATATGGGGCCAATAATATCCTGCCCTAACTAGCTTTAGTACCAATGAATCTGCACTGGAATGAATCCCGCAAATTCCTTCATAGACTTCTCTCATCACATAGTCTGCCTCTGAGGCTCCCAGGTATCGGGCCTATGGACCATGGTATGATCTTCTGTATAATTTCCCATCCATAAGGTAGTAACAATCCGCTTTGGTACGTAGTGCCCGTGACACCTTCGGGTCTTCATGCAATTTTCCATGCCGAAGATATTTGACGAACTCATTTTTTCAGTCACAAACTAGGTTTGTTGAATTGACTTCACAATAATCATTCACATCTAGTACCGAATGAAGAAGTTGAATGACACTAACGCAGTTCGATCCTTTCATCTCCGTAGATGACCCCAAATTAGCCAATGCATTCGCTTCCAAGTTCTCTTCTCTCGGAATGTGTATGATCGACCATTCCCTGAATCGTGTTAGCAATGCTTGAACCTTGTTCACATATTGTTGCATTTGTTCTTCCTTTGTATAAACAAACTCCATACACTTGGCTTACTACTAGCTGGGAATCACATTTGATCTCGATGACCTCGCAGTCAAGTCCCCGGGCTAGTTCGAGTCCTGTAACCAAAGCCTCATACTCGGCTTCATTTTTAGTTAACGGAACAGTCTTAATGGCCTGCCTCATGATTTATCCTGAGGGCATGACTAGAACTACCCCGAGCCCGGACCCTTTTACATTGGAAGCTCCATCCGTAAATAAGGTCCAATTTCCTAATGTCGTTTCTGACACCATCACTGCCACTTTAGCAGCTAAGGGCATTTACCTAGGACTGAAATCGGCCATAAAGTCGGCCAAAACTTGTGACTTGATCGCAGTCCTAAGCTTGTAATCAATGTCAATGTCGCTTATTTTGACTACCCATTTAGCCAAATGGCCTGACAATTCAGGCTTGTGAAGAACATTCCTTAAGGGAAAGGTTGTCACCAAGGCTATCGGGTGGTATTGAAAATAAGGCCTAAGCTTTAGAGAGGCGACTACAAGAGCTAAGACCAGCTTTTTAAGGTGCGGGTAGCGATTCTCCACACTAGACAATATTTTACTAACATAATAGAAAGGAAATTGCGTACCTTCTTATTCTCGGACTAAAACGGCACTTACCACTACTTCTGAGAGTGCTAGATATATTAAAATTATTCGCCTTCCCCCGATTTTGATAGTAACGGGGGCTTGAGAGGTACCTTTTTAGGTCTTTCAAGGCCCGTTGGCATTCTAGAGTCCATTCAAAATTGTTCTTCTTTTTGAGAAGTGAGAAGAATTGATGGCATTATTCTGAGGATCTCGAGATGAACCTGCTTAAAGTGGCCAACCTTCCGGTTAACCTTTGTACCTCCTTTACGCTCGTTAGCTGGTTCGGGATGTCTTTGATGGCTTTGATTTTATCCGTATTTACTTCGATTCCTTTTTGCGAGACCAAGAACCCCAAGATGTTTTCGGAGCCAACCCCGAACGCACATTTTTCTGGGTTGAGTTTCATGTTATGCTTTCTCAAGATGTCAAAGGTTTCTTGGAGGTGTTTCAAATGATCACCTGCACTCAAAGAATTGATTAACATGTCATCAATATATACTTCCATTGTTTTGTCTATTTGATTTTCGAACATTTTGTTCACGAGCCTCTGATAAGTGGTTCCGGCGTTCTTAAGCCCAAATTGCATCACATTATAATAATATGTGACAAAGTTTGTTATGAACGTTTTTTGCTAATCCTCTATGTTCATCTTGATTTGATTATACACGGAGTAAGCATCAAAGAAACTCATCAACTTATGCCCGGTCGTAGTATCAATCATTTGATAAATATTTGGCAATGGGAACGAGTCTTTAGGGCACGACTTATTTAAGTCCTTATAATCTAAGCACAAAACTTGTTATTCTTCTTTGGAACTACAACTACATTATCTAACCATTATAGATCTTTTACCACCCGGATTGAACCGATATCGAATAGTCGAGTTACCTCTTCTTTAATAAACATGTTTCTAACCTCGGCTATTGGGCATTTCTTTTGCCTTATCGATGGGAAATTCAAATCCAGGCTTAGCTTATGTATGGCCACCTTCAATGGGATACTTGTCATATTCGAGTGCGACTATGCAAAGCAATTTACGTTAGCTTTAAAGAAATTAATAAATCCTGACCTGAGTTCGCGATTGAGTCATGTTCCCAAGTGAAACTTCCTTTCCAAGAATTCTTTGAATAAAGCCACTTGCTCGAGTTCTTCTGCAGCGGATTTGGTTGCATCTGTCTCCTCCGGTACCTGAATGTATTGCGGCACTTAGTGGGATTCTGATGACTCGTGGCCTTTATTATCTTCATTTGGCAAGTGAGAAGGCATCAATTCCTCTAATTGCTAGTTGTTGAGCTCCTTCCCTTTGCTGCTGGAAATCAACACTGCATTCATCTCTTTTACTGCCAGTTGATCTCCCCTTATCTGCTTGATTCCTTCCAGGGTCAGGAATTTCAACAGTTAATGATATGTTGAGGGCACAACCTTCATCTCATGTATCCACCATCTTCCGAGGATTGTGTTGTAACTCATGTTGTCGTCTACTACTTTGAATAAGGTGGTCTTGGTCACCCTTTTGGCGTTCGTAAGCAGTAGGATCTCTCATTGGATTGTCACACTTGCCAAGTTGAACCCAGCGGGGAGCTTTGTTGCCAGAATGATGCTTCCGGTTAACTTTGCTTGTTCCAACACTCTCCATTGAATGATGTTAGCTGAGCTTCTTAGGTCAACCAAAACATGTTTAATCTTGAAATCTAAGGCATTGAGAGAAATTACCAGTGCATCATTATGTGGCAGAAGAAGTCCATCGGCATCTTCCTCCGTGAAGGTGATGTCATCTTCTGCAACTTCTCGAAGTCTGATGGTAGGCTAGAAATTCGTATTTTAGTCATAGTTTGCACTCCAATTACTGCATTTTACTTGTGTTTGAGCTTAAATAATAGTGAATTGCACTTATTAAGTATTTTATGCCTTGCAAGAAGTAATTTCGAGTTAAAAAAGATAATCAAGAGCTTAATCAAATAATTTGAAGCTTAGAAGTCTGAGTAAAAGCCCAAGGGATTAAACCGAGATAGCGTTCGGGCTCGAGTACCAAGTCTGAGTAAAAGCCCAAGGGTGGCACGACAGTGCAATTTGCTACCACAATCAGAATCTGCTCTCTGAACTTCCACACTAGCGCCCCGCATGGGGCGGTGCGCGTGTACAAAATTCTCAAAGTATTTTTCTTGTTTCAGCTTGGAAAGGGTAGTTTCATTCGAACTCATTCCTACATGGTATAAATATACCAAAAAGACATTTTTGAAGGGACTTTTGACCTACGGAAGATTGGAAGAGGAGTGGAGACTCAAAGACAAGGATTCATCATTCTTTACTCAAATCAACACTCGAGTTTGGATTAAATTCATATTTTCTTATTATTCAACTTTATTTGTGATGCGTTTCTCCATGAATATGGAGTAGTTTACCTTAAGGTTTGACGGATATGTTGTTTTGATTGAGAATTGTGGATTTTAACTTTAGTTCTTTGTTTGAATTCGTTTATGGAGTTTTGAATTGATTGCACTTTTATTCACCAGTTTATTTAATCGAAAGAGGAATAATTTGGTTATCTTTGCATTATTTTGTTTGGCTTAACTCAATGATACTTTTAAGTAATCGAAAGAGCTTGTTGAATTATTGATTAAATCAAGTTAGGAGAATATTCGAGAGATATTTTCCTGAAGACTAATCCATTAACATATGCTTACATATGTTCACAGTGCTTCTATTAGTTTACCTCGTAGAGTTAAGATTTAATCGAGAGAGAAGTCTTAACTACACATTTAAACTAATCATCGAGTAAATTCGTGAGAATCATTAGAACTTTAGAGTGAATTGAACTAGAGTTAGCTCCCAAATAGCTATCTTGCACCTATCCTGTCATGACCCTTATTTTTCCCATTGATTATTTCTGTATTGCTCAATTCTTGTCTTCCTGCGATCAATTGTTAATTGCTTTATTTTGCATAGTTAATTTTAGTTGTTAATCATCCCAACCAAAGTATAAATCATCCTGAATAGCGTTAAGTTAGAAACTACTTGAACATTGTTTAAACCCAATCCATGTGGAGATAATAATTTAACTATACTATCTTTGGCTAGCGAGCATCAATTACGTGTTGTGTTTTGCGCTCATCAAATTTTGGCGTTGTTGCCTAGGGTTGGCAATCAGTAGTGTTCAATTTTTGGTGCTAATTCAGGAACTAATTTTGTTTTATTCTTCGTGGTTTTTCTCTTCCGAGTGCAGGCAACAAGTTAAGCTCTTTGGTGTATGACTCGATCTTCTTCTAAGGAAGTGATTCCATACGATCCAAAGGTGGAAAAGCGTATGCGACAGTTGAGGAAAGAGAAAGAACTCATCGGGAAGTTCTTGGGGTAATCTTCAACCCAAGAGAACATGGCTAAGAACGATGAGGAGATAGTTAATTTAGCTGCAGGGGAAGCATCCCAACAGGAAGCAGCCGCATGGGCAACTGTTATAGCAGCTCTCAGAGCTGATGAAATGGTAAACGGGAACAGAGGACGAAGATTCAATCTGAACCGACCTCTAGTTGAAGACGAATTTGAAAAATATATGCTCATGCCTAGATGATCACTGGGAGACTATGCCAGGCCAGTCTACAACCAAGGAGTATCTTGTGTGCGACCCTCTTCGATCGTAACAAATAATTTTAAGATTAAGCAAGGGCTACTTCAGACCATTCAGAACAATTGTATCTTCCATGGGAAACCCAATGAAGATCCAAATACTCATTTGATGGATTTTGATGAGATTATGAATACCTTCCAGCACAACGGAGTATCAAAAGATACTATCTACTTAAGGACATTTCCTTTTTCACTGAGGGAAGATGCTAAGCACTGGTTGCAGAGTTTTCCGACTGGGTCAATTCAAACTTGGGAAGACATGACAAATAAGTTCCTTGAAAAATACTTTTCAGCTGCAAAAACAGGGAAAATTCGAAAAGAGATCCACAACTTCAAGAAGAAAGAGACTGAAACGGTGGCTGAAGCATGGGAAAGATGTAAAGATATTGTGAGAAAATGTCAGCATCATGGGGTAAATTTGTAGATGCAACTCCAAGATTTCTGGGATGGTTTGATACCCTCTGGCAGGATGACGCTAAACAACGCAGTTTGAGGTCCTCTTATGAAGAAAACTCCCCAGGAGATTGTTGCAATTGTGAATGAATTATCTGAAGATGCAAATCAATGGCCTGCAGATGATAACCATAGAAGAATATTAGTTGGGGTGCACCAGGTAGATTCTAACACATCAGTGCAAGCCCAGCTAGACTATGGCCAGAGAGATAAGAAAGTTAACATTGGCCAAGGTACAGAGTGAGCCACAAGCAGCATGTGACTTTTTGTGGAATGGGACACCCTACACAGGAATGCCAAGCTTCAGCTGAAGTAGTAAATGCTATGGGGAGCGTTGCTAGAGGCCACTACCAAAGTGGCAACAATTTTAACTCCATGGGGCAGAGGCACCCAGGTTTTTCTTGGAGTTCACCAGGTGGTAGTGATAACACATTGTAGCAAAATAACTCCAGACCCCAGGGGCAGGGAGCTATAGGTTTTCAAAATCAATAGAGGCAACAATATCATCCTCCAAAGTCTAATTAGTCTAGCATGAAAGATCTGATGAAGGCCTTTATTATTAAGATAGATGAGAGGCTTGAAACCCATGGCGCAGCTATTAAAGAACTGGGCACGACCTTTCGAAACTTGGAATGACAAGTGGGGAAACTAGCTAATCTATCGTCTAAGAGGGTTCCAGGAACTCTCCTTGCTGATACTGAAAGAAATCCAAAAGAGACAATAAATGCAGTGTATTTGAGGAGTGGGCACGTATTGGAAAATTCCAGGGAAAACCAAAAGGATGAGCTGATTGAAAGATGGGTGGAGATTGTGGAGGAGCAAAAAAATGACAACATTCAAGAAGGTGCAAGCATGGTGGATGATGGTTTGAAGAAGAAGGGAAAGGCTAGAGCCTAGAAGAAGAAGAAATATGAGAATGCAATAAATGAGGACGCTGAAGAAAGTAAACATATGACTGCTCTATCTTTCCCGCAGAAGTAGAAAAGAGAGAAGCTGGACAAACAAATCGGGCGCTTTCTAGAAGTGCTCATGCAGATGCATATGAATATACCTTTCATAGAGGCACTATCACAGATGCCAGCTTATGCTAAATTTTTTAAGGACATATTGTCCAAAACGTGAAAAGTGGAAGACATCGGTTGTCAAGCTCACAGAGCATTGTAGTGGCATTCTGCAAAATAAGCTCCCTCAAGAGTGTAGAGATCCAGGGAGTTTTACTATACCTTGCTCTTTAGGAAGTACTATGTTTGAAAAATCTTTGTGTAATTCATGTGCTTATATTAATCGTATGCCTTTGTCTATTTTCAGGAAATTAGATGGAGAGATTGGAGAAATCAGGTCGATACCCGTGTCCTTGCTATTGGAAGATCAGACCACCATCACACCTTAAGGAATAATGGAAGATGTGCTAGTTCGGGTGGACAAATTTGTGTTCCCTGTGTACTTTATTGTGGTGAACATGGAGGATAATAGGGAGGTCCCTTTGATTCTAGGGAGACCCTTTTCGGCTACTGGCAAAGCAATTCTGGACATTCAAGCAAGGAAGCTCATGCTCAGAGTGGGTGAGGAAAGGGTGATCTTCAAGATGGAAGGAACATTGGGGGCCCTAAAGGAGCAATTTGGAGAGAGTAAAACTGATAAGTGTGGGGTGTATCCAAAGAAGGCCTAAAAGAAGCTCTCGGCATGGATGTGTGCACTGGGTCGGGCGTGCAAAGTAGATTCCGACATTGATTCAAAACCCGACTAGATGAATCAGGAAAGCTTCCTTTACCTCTTTCTTTTTATTTGTGTGTCATGGGGACATGCCACAATTTAAAGTATGGGGTGGGCAATTGTAAATATGTACATGAGTGTTTGCCTTCTTTATGCCTTCTTTGTTTTGAAAAAAAATTAACTTTTCTCGACGATGGATTTCCTCGACTGTCTTCTTGAGGGACCAAGTCGAAGAAAAAAATATTTTATTTTTCTTAGGTAGTGTAACAATTCTCCCCTGATTTTTCTTTGTACCGCGGTTCTTTTCAAAGGGTTTTGTTTGAACCGGGTGTAGTTAGTTTTTTTTTTGTTAGGAAATTTGAAGTCTTGTGGTATGTTATTAAGTGGAGGTAATTTTCTTGACTTTGTTGTGCCTTGAGAGTGGTGAGTGCCTTAGTCGTGACGCCTAGGCTCAGTTCTTGACTCTTAGATAAGTACCTTAAATTGATTGATTGTAACTTTAGTTAATTGCTTTCACTAGAGAGTCGGGAAAGATCCGATCTTAAGTGAGCTATATACCAATGTGCGAGTGAGGTTGTGTTGATATTCTGTACATGTCGGTTGGAGGTTAGAACTTGCCCCATGTGTTTGCAAAGCAAAATAGTAGTCTTGTTCAGTCTAGGAAGTGATATAGGAATTTCTTTGTTGAGCCAATTATATGCATGTGACCCACCTCATTGTTGTGTATCCTAGTTAGCCCTTTTGAGCCTGTAATCCTATTCTCTTTGGCAACCACACTACAAGCCTGACCCCTTTGTTTGAATTGCCTATCTGTTTGAACCTTTTACGTCTCTATGAGCACTTGATATATTTATGAGATTATTACAATCTTAGTGGGGGTATGAGTGGGTTATTGAGTGGAATTATAGAAAAGGAGAATAGTGCACTATTTGAAAAAATTGTGAGAGCCGCTTGTAGGGAATTGGAAAAAAGAAGAAGAGAAAATCATAATCTAGAAAAAGAAAAAAGTGTTAGTGTTTGTATATATTATAAATAAAATTATTCCTTACTAGTGGTAAATCTTGATTTGTTTGTGCTTAAAGAAATTAGGAGCTTGGTGTCAATATGACGTGAAGGTTGGGGTTTGGTTCAACACAAGTGTGGGGTATGAATTGTTAATGTATATGTATTAAAGTGCTCAGGGGGGTGTAGTCATTGTATCCATATATATCCTACCCGTCTCGCAGCCTACATTACAACTAAAATAAAATCCTACATGATCCTTGACTAAATGAGCTCAATTAGTAGAGTATTACACTACGGGCAAGCCTATGGTACGCCTTCTATATGCATTCTGAGGGTGAGTGAATTCTGTCTATCTCGAGCTCCTATATGTTCTTGAATTTTATTGTGTGTGGAACTACTCTCTGTTTTGGGTGTGAGGGCACATGACTTCCAGAGGAAAGGTAATGACTTTGACCTCTATGTTAGAGTAAGTGAGCAGCTTGTGAAAAATGCATGGTGTTTGTTTTAGCCGAGACTTGAGGCTAGGATGTTATGATAGGGTGCTTAGTCTGCTTCAATTATTCTGGGGATAATGTGTTAGGAAAGTTGTTTGATGAAGGAGGTCGTATCTATGTAAAGAGTAGTTTGATTGCTCGAGGACGAGGAATGGGTTAAGTGTGAGGTGTTGATGGTAGGCTAGAAACCTATGTTTTAGTGGTAGTTTGCACTCCAATTACTGTATTTTAGTTGTGTTTGAGCTTAAAGGATAGTGATTTTCACTTATTATGTGTTTTATGCCTTGCAAGAAGTGATTTCGAGTTAAAAACGATAATCGGGAGTTTAATCAAACAATTTGGAGCTTTGAAGTCTGAGTAAAAGCCCAAAGATTAAATCGGGATCGCGTTCGGGGGACGGGGACCAAATCTGGATATATCAAAAATCGAAGAAGCAACTTTACTCTGTATAATTTGCACAATCACGCCGAATGGGGCTGCGTGGCAGTGCAATTTTCTGCCGCCTATCAGAATCCACTCTCTGAACTTCCACACTAGCACCCCGCATGAGGCGGCACATGGCGCGGCGTGCGTGTACAATATTCTCAGAGTATTTTTCATGTTTTGGCTTGGAAAGGGTAGTTTTGTCCGGGCTCGTTTCTACATGGTATAAATACACTAAAAAGACGTTTCTGAAGGGACTTTTGACCTACGAAAGATTGGAAGAGGAGTGAAGACTCAATGGATAAGGATTCATCATTCTTTCCTCAATTCAAGACCCGAGTTTGGATTGAATTCATGTTTTCTTATTATTCAACTTTAATTGTGATGAATTTCTCCATGAATATGGAGTTTACCTTAGGGTTTGACGGATATGGTATTTTGATTGATATTTGTGGATTTTAACTCTAGTTCTTTGCTTGAATTCGTTTATGGAACTTTGAATTGATTGCACTTTTATTCACCAGTTTATTTAATCGAAAGAAGAATAATTTGGTGATTATCTTTGCATTATTTTGTTTGGTTTAACTTAGTGATCCTTTTATGTAATCGAAAGAGCTTGTTAAATTGTTGATTAAATCAAGTTAGGAGAATATTCGAGAAATGTTTTCCTGAAGACTAATACATTAACGCGTGCTTGCATATGTTCACAGTGCTTCTATTAGTTCACTTCGTAGAGTTAAGATTTAATCGAGAGAGGAGTCTTAACTACACGTTTGAACTAATCATCAAGTAAATTCGTGAGAATCATTAGAACTTTAGAGTGAATTGAACTAGAGTTAGATCCCAAATAGCTATCTTGTACATATCCTGTCATGACCCTTATTTCTCCCATTGCTTATTTCGGGTTGCTTAATTCTTGTATTCCTGTGATCAATTGTTAGTTGCTTTAGTTTTCATAGTTAATTTTAATTGTTAATCATACCAACCAAAGTGTTAATCATCTTGAATAGCGTTAAGCTAGAAACTACTTGAACATTGTTTAAACCCAATCCATGTGGAGATAATAATTTAACTATATTATCTTTGGCTAGCGAGTGTCAATTACGTGTTTTGGTTTGTGCACATTAGAGTCTCTGATACGTGTTTTGTAGGTCAGTGATATCTTTGTTTTCTTGGCTGCCGAGAAGGTTATGCCTTTAATTTTATTCCCTCCGAAAATGATGTTAATAGTCAATCAAGGGGAGTCTTGTGCTATCTTCGAAGGCTCCTCATTGTCCCGACTACTGCCATAATTGTTCTTGGCTCGGTCGCTCAAGAATTCCCTGAGATGGCCATTCTTCAACAACATTGCCACCTCTTCACGCATATGTCGGCAGTCCCAGTTCTGTGGCCATGAGACCCATGATATTTGCACAATAAGTAGAATCCCTCTAGCTGGGATCAGATCTGATTAGCTTCGGGAATCACGCTTCTTTGATATTCCTCATTGTTGATACCAACTCCACTACGCTAATGTTGAAATTATAATCCGATAACCTAGGATATGTGGAATCCTAGGCCCCCAATACCTCTTTTTCTTGTAATGACCTGTTGTTCCGGCCATGGTCGACACTTTTATCGGGAACGAACCTATCCAAAAGCTGGAACTCTTTGTTGTCACGTCCTTCGATTCTCTCGTATAGCAGAAAACAACCTTTAGAAGATCACTGATCTGCATCGAAATAGATTTTGAACTTGTCTTGGTTCTTGTCTTGGTCCCGTCCCTTGGTTGATGTCGGGAAACCGAGCTGATCATCTTCTATCCTTATTTTTGACTCATAACGGTTATGAACATCCGCCTATGTGGTCGTTTGGAATTCGAGCAGGCTCTCCTTCAGCTTTCGGGAGACGTCGTAGCTCCTCGAATTCAGACCCTTTTACGAACGACTCTGCTGCCCACTCGTCTGGTACAACAGGTAGCAACATCCTCTCTTTCTGAAATCTGATCACGAATTCCCGCAGCAATTCGGACTCACCTTGCGCAATCCTAAATATATCCGCCTTCCTAACCTAGAACTTTTTGGCCCCGGCTTGGGCCTTAATGAATGAATCCAGAAGCATTCCAAAAGAGTCAATTGAATGCTCGGGTAAAAGTGAGTACCATGTCAAGGCCCCCTTTGTGAGGGTTTCACCAAACTGCTTCAGTAGAACCCATTCGATCTCATGTTGAGCCAAATCGTTCCCTTTCATAGCCGTGGTATAAGTTGTGATGTGCTCATGTGGATCCGAAGTCCCGTTGTATTTTTATATATCCGACATCTTGAACCTTTTCAGAATTAACTCTGGCGTTGCGCTTGACTTAAATGGAAATTGCGTGTATTTCTTTGAATCTGGACCTTTCAAAACTGGTGGCGCGCTCGGAATCTGATCCATTCGGTCATAGAACTCCTTCGCATTTTGATCCATCCGTTCGTTCATTTCCCTCATAATCTCATGAGTTCAATTTTGAAGGGGTCATTCATGTTATCGTTACCGGATATGCTATTGGTGCCTCCGGTATCGTCTAAACTGACCTCACCCTTGGGGTATTGTTATCAACTCTTTGAGCCACTTGACTTGCAGGAACGCCGGGAGGAACCAGGACCCTTCTGTTTGCATTGTTGGAAGTGCTTGACAATGCTTGTTTCAACTCCGTCATTACCCTATATTGCCTTAAGAGATGGCTCAAGATGGATTTTTGCTGCTCCTTCGAGATTTTTACTGTTTCCACGACATGTTCCTCCTCCACGTCATCGGGAGTTATCTTCCGCACATGCCTGGGATACTGCCCTTCGTGAACCGTGGTTTCTTCGTCCCCTTCGTTACGGGTGTCGCTGATTGAATCTTCATGTTGAGGCAAACTTTTGTGTCCCTCAACGTTGTGCGTGATATTGACATCATTAGCTGCCATTTTCGATTTCTTGCTAAGGAAAAAGTCAAACAATTTAGTAATCCACGTAAGGATCAAAGATACTCAACTGTATAAGCCCCACGGTGGACGCCAAACTGTTTACCTGTAAAGCGGTACAGTTACATTTGCCATGTGGTTTATAGACAAGCGAACTGATTTAATCCCAAAAAATGTTAAGGAAATAAGATTAAAAGTAAGACATAGAAGTTGAAATTGAAAAAGAAGGCAAGCCTAACTCCGAGCGCAATGTCCTCGAGGACGGAAATGAGAGCAATGCAAAAGAGTTAACAAAGTTGTTTAATTCAGCATGAAAATGAAATATAGCATAAGTTTTTCCAAGAATTGTGTGTGTAGCCTGCTATTTATAGCTATACCGAAGGAAACAAGATCCTAGAATCAAACTCCACTTAAATGATCATAAATGAGTTATTGATGAATATGTGACGGCAGGCCATGAATGCAAATATTCTCTCCAACGGTCGCCTATTTAATGTTAGAGAATATTCTTCATTGAATGCTATCCGATGTCAAATATTTGATCTGTTTCCATTGACCATGCTCCCTTTGGGATTTATCCGATGTCAACTACAGCTTTTGTTCCCGGTACCGATTGTTACTTGATTCGCCTTTTACCTGTCTTCGATTCCACATGTCATGTTATTATTCAACTATCTATTATAAACCAATTTTACCTGATATAGATAAGAGGGTGGAATCCATTATTCTTCACAATGTCTATGTAATGTATCGAGAATCAAATTTTTTTCCTTTACATAACTGGAGTTGCATAGAAGTTGAATAACGCACCAAAAGCACCGGTAGATAAGAATACACTATGACGCACCATTTTTGGGAAGTTTTGCGCCAAAGGTTTCACACGTATAATCAACTCGCACTTTGTTTTTGAGTTTATCAAGGTTCCATTGTCCTATAAATAATATGTTACATTTTCTATATTGATAACAGCTCGATAGGAATCCAAGAAACTAATAAAGAAAAATGAGAAAATAAAGAAATATGTGGAAGTTAAAAAGAAATTAAAAACAAAAAAAAAAGACAAAAATTGAATTCAAGAAAGAGTTTCTTAAATTCAAAAAATATATTTTTAAAGTTAAATTCTAACAACAATAATTAACTAATAAAAAACTAATCATTTTTGGTACAAAATTAAAATCAAGAGATAAATCGTGAAATTGGACCTTAAAAAGTAACAAGAGTAATAATAAACCTAAAATCAATCATATTTCTTGAATACCTCGAAGAGATCTAAGATTCGACAAGAATTTAAATTTATCACTTTAAAGTTGCCATCCGGCACAATTCTATTAGTGCAACGTATAGCACGTAGCACTATGTGATGCATCAGTGCAAAAATACGGCTAGACTTTTTCACTCCATCTCATTAAAGGCAGTTTGGTCCTAATTCGTAGATACACGATATAAATATACCCAAAATATATTTTTCAGATAACTTTTGACCTTGAAGAACGAATAAGGCAAGAAGAGATTGAATTTCATCTAAAACTCAACCAACAGTCGGTTCGAATAGTTAATTTTAATGTTGTCTATATCTTTGAACTTATTCATGACTTTTTCCATCGTTATGGAGTAGTTTACCTTAGAGTTTGACGGATATAATATTTTAAGTATTGTTAGTGAATTTAACTCTAATTTAATTGCATAAATTCGCTTATGGAACTTTGAATTGATTGTAAATTTATTCACCAATTTATTTAATCGAAAGAGAAATATTTTGATGATTATCTTTAAATTATTTTGTTGGTTTAATTTAATAAATTTTTTAAATAATCGAGAGAGCTTTTGAATTGTCGATGAAACTAAATTAGGAGAATAATCGAAAGACATTTTCCTAAAGACTAATTTATTAACATGTTCTTGCATATCTTTAAGTATTTCATATTAGTTTACCTCGTAAAGTTCAAATTTAATCGGGAGAGGAATCGTAACCTTACGATTAAGCTAATAATCTAGTAAATTCATAAAAATTATTAGAATATTAAAAGTGAATTTAAATAGCATTAAATCCCACATGACTATCTTGCATCTATCTTGTCACTATCCATATTTCTCGTATTGATAACAATCCATTCTATCTCTCTAATCTTATTTGATAGATCTTATTACTTTACCCTCCCCCTTCCCCCTCCGGGACACTATTTTTCTTTAATAATTTAATTATTTTTTTTAAAATTCATACAAATCCAAAGAAATTAATGTGCTACTTTACTATTTCACACAAGAACAATGTTGAAATTTGAGCTCGATAACTAAAAAAAAATATTTTTTTTACATCATAAAAATAATATATTCTATTTATATAACATGATAAGAAAATATTCTTAATAATATTTTTATTTAGGGTGAGTGATGGACGAGGCTAGGGAAGGTGGGGGTGTGGTGGGGGTAAGGGTTGGAGTGGTTGGGGTGAGTGGGGTAAGGGTGGTTTGGGAGTGAAGGATGGTATTGGTTGGGATGAGAAATAGCGCGAAGATGTTGAAAAAGAGTTTTGAAAAATATTTTCTCTTCTTTTAAGAGAAAAAATGTTCGAAAAATATTTTTTAAAATATTATTAGAAAAATATTATTCTATTTAATAAATTAAAAAATATTATTAGAAAAATATTTTGCTCCATACCAAACACCATGCATTTGAGAACTTTATTAGAAACTCACAAATACAAAAACACAACTACGAAGATAAACAAAACCAAAACATTAGACTGACAGCAGAGTTAATTTACATCTCAGCTTTGGTAGCTTTAATGTCCTCACCACCAGCAGAGTTACCTTCCTCAGCAATATTAATCACCTTTGTCTGCTTCTTCTTCTCTTCAGCCAACTTTGGCACAGTAATCTTCAAGACACCATTTTCCAAATGAGCCTTTATGTGTTCCAAATCTGCATTCCCAGGTAACCTAAACTGTCTCCAGAATTTTCCAGAAGTCCTCTCAGCTCTGTGCCACTTTTCTCCTTCAACTTCTTCCTCTATTTTCCTTTCCCCACTGATTCTCAACACCCTGTTCTCTTCCACCTCGATCTTGATGTCATCCCTTTTCATCCCTGGTATGTCGAGGGTAATTACGTGCTCTGTTCCTGTTTCCTTCCAGTCTGAGCGAGCTAAGGCGATTGAATCGACCCCTTTTGGGATGGTTAGTGGGATTTGTTCAAGAATCTTGAAAGGATCTTCTGGTGGGAACGATAAGTCCCAAAAGGGGCGTGTGTATGGAATTAGTGCTTCAGTTTGTGATGGAAGAAATAAGACTACAGCCATTGCTAACACTAGAAAGCTCAAAAGACTAACAGTTGTTTTCACCATTTTTGATTTGTTCTAGCTAGTATGAACGTTACAGGTACACTAGTTTAATTATGCAGAGTTTTGTGTATCAAAGGTCGTTAATGGGATGAGGGGATAAAAGAAGAACTTTCTTTTCTATATGTTGAAATATAATAAATTGGGGATTTATATAGGAAGGAGATGACCTGTAATGAGAGGTCTACAAGTTTCTGGAGAAAGTTCGAAGAGGGAGACACTTGGAAAAATAACGTAGATAATATTTCTGGAATGTTCATTTTTGTTCTTGAATATTCAGGGGTAACGCAGGGTTGTAGTCACCTGACAAATAATAAAATTCCACGTTTGCAAATTGCACCCTCAAACCAACATGCAGCTAGAACGATATGTATAACATGGAGGGTCTATCCATATCTAATAGTAAGGTTTATTTTTTTCACAACCCAAAACTAACTCTGTCGTAATGGTGCCTATCATGGAACTAGGCAAGCCGACTCATTTCCAAAACAAACCGATATTTCATTTCAAAGATAATTCTAAGGTTATTTAAAATAAAATCTCCATTTAAAAGAGTTCAAATCAAGAAAAATAAAATTTGCAGAAAAAAAAAGCCCGACATCGGGGTGTCACTAGTCATGAGCATCTACTATAATCTGTCTAACAATATCAAGGCTAACTTAGCCTGAAAAATAGCAAAATACAACTAGAGGAAGATAAGAGGGAGAAGAGCAGGGGCTGCGATCGCCAAACAGCTACCTTACTATCTCCAAGAAAAACCTGCAACCAGAACACTCAATAACCGCTACCGTGTCCAGCTACACCTGAATCTGTACATAAGGTGCAGGGAGTAACGTGAGTACGCCAACTCAGTAAGTAACAATAATAAATAAAGACTGAGCAGTAGTGACGAGCAATAAAGCATATAACGTTCATATCATGAAATCTCAGTAAAGTACAACATGCTTAAAAATCAGTGTTTGAATCAAATCGTCTCGTTTAAACCCGATTCCAGTAAATATCATTTAAAGATATTTTTCCAACAGTTTTTCAAACAAAGGCTCACCAAATGTGAGTAAAATGATGAAATCGTAAACAGCCCCTCGGGCATACCTCACAATCACTCTTGCCACTCGGGCA